>JAAEAF010001213.1:0-74820 GCA_011037195.1 Triatoma infestans | reverse complement strand
TAGTTTTATATTTTTTGCTTTAATTTAAATGGAAAACACATTGGATTAGATTTGGCATTTGCGACATGATATTATTGTGGCATATTCTCTGGTTGTAGCAGGCTAACCTATTACACATTTTTACCTAGGTCTCGGATAGATAGCGAATCCTGCATGAATGAAAACAGCTAAGTATTATTTCCTTTCCCAAAGGTCGTAATCTAAGTGCAGCCAGATCCTCAAAATAGCTCAAGACAAGTATCGGCATCTCGTTCGGCTCATTGCAGTACTTAAGTTCTATAATCAACCTCCTTAATCTTTGAGGAGCCACAAAGACCTATTGAGCCGGTAGTGAGCAGTTCTGCTGGTACTGCTTCAAAAAATTCTCTCGTGAAAGCAAACGAATAATACTCGAATAAAGAACTGTGTTTGAACCAGCCTTTTCATGTAAGGCGTCTGAGAGTCATGGCCTCATCGGTTGGCTGAGAGTCTGCCAACTATCTGCCCGATAAAGCATGCACATTTCCCTAGGACTTGGTTTCGGTCAGAGACCATAGTAACAAGAACTAGGATCCTCTTCGCTTCTGTATCACTTAAAGTCGAGGATGTCGGAATGAACACCTTAAAGGAATGGAGACGCTATATTCTAGACATCGTGGGATAGATGAGTCCTTGTTACTTACTCTATTAAAGCTAAGTGATAAATTTACTGGAGATTATTAGTGCCTGATCCTATGCAAGCCGACATTCTACAGCTCTACCTGCATATAATTAGTAGGCAGGGATGGATGACTTATCAACATCTCCCGACATTTCAACTCCACCGTTTGCGGGTGCTGAACAGCTAGTGGTGCAGAGTTACTTCCTTGCTCCATCTTTGGGACTTCGTCTATCAGGCCCCTTAACTGTCATAGCGTGATATTATAAATCTCGCCATCGCAATATACACCCGTCCTCGTTAAGCACTCGGTTCTTCCATAAAGAAGCCTAATCACGAGTAATAAGTTGGCCGTATGTATAGTCTTAATACCAACGTGCTATTATGGGAATACATACCAACGCGGGCAACGCTGTTTCCGAAATACATTGGGATCTTCATTCCTCTGAGCAGTGGAGGGCTAATTTCCTGAAAGCCTCTTCCTAGAAAAAAGTTGTAGACTTACAGGGGAAGTTCTTCTAGTTTCGCCTTAGTTCACTACCACTCCTCAGCATGTGGGCCTCTGCAAGCATTCAGAGTCTATGCCGGCGAACTTTCCTCTTCCATTAGAGCCAAATAATTCGTCCACTGGTCTCGTACCAGTAGAGGAGGAAAACCCTCCGGTGCGGAAGTCTGTCCCAATTCTTCCCTTAAAAGTCAAAACCTTTCAAGGAAAATACAACTCTCTCGTCCAAGCCAAAGATATCCATTAGTAATTTAGAGGAGGAGCATCATATCTTCCCGCTTCATGGCGCTGGTTCTGTGAACATGTGTATATTCATTTTATTTTTTGTTAAATCCCCCTGAAGAAGGCGAACAATGTTCCAAAAAAGTCGGTGAAAATTCTTGTGTGTTTTTCACTCGCACCCCGTCGAAGCCAAGATAAAAAATTTAAATACTTATAAGATTATTTATTCTTTAAGTTATTTTACTGTTATGACAAGTATCCTTAGAGAAATTCATATCTTTTCATTTTCCATTATCTCTGCAGATATTTCAAATGGATCCTGTTGTATTATTTGCACCAATATTTGATAAAAATGCCAGGAATCCATTTCTACCGTTTAATCCTCATAAAGTTGAGCCAGCGGCAGTTCCTTGGATTGCAGGCGTCAGCAGTGCTGCAGGCCTAGTCAGATCAGCAGGTAATATTATTGATACTGAATACCCCACCTTTATCTTTGTTTCGACCACATTTAAGAAAAATTATCTTCCCAATCGACTACCCCTCTGTTAGGGGGGTGTTACATTGTAACAACAACAAGTTAATGATAGATTCCTTTGTCAAAGGAGAAAAATAACTTTTTCAGAAATATAACCAGAAATTCCTTCTTAAAACATTATAATACTGATTCCCAAAGACAAAGTTCTTTGATTGTTTTCCATATTTATTGAAAACCTATAACTTAAGCAAAAAAAAAATACTTTGATTAGAAGTTGTGAAGAAATAAATTTTGCAGTCAAATATTACTCAAAATAAGCATATATTTAATGAATTTTTGTTAATAATAGAGCACAAAATAATAATTAGACATAAACAGTGCAACAGGTGGCGCTGCCAAGCCAAAATTTCTATAATTATCATTACAAGAATGGATTTATCCGCTATATGTGCTTCAGATTTGCGATTTTAAGTCGCTAATTTGCAACTGCGAAAGGTAATTCTTGCGATTAGTGTCATTATTTCTTTACAACTTTTACTTTAGTCCACCGTATGGAAAAAAAATGGCAAAAATCAAATCTTCGATATTTTGATGTTTTAGCATTTCCATATACAAAAAATATATTATTAAAAAAAAATAAATTTAAACAGTAGCGTTCCAATCACTAAAATGCCTCTTACATTTTGCGGTATATCGTGTGTTTATCATATTCAGAATTAAAAAACTGCGATATAGCAACAAACTTGCATAAATAAGGCGCACACTCAATTTTCTAAGCTTTTGAAAGTTATTTGTTATATTACATTTAATTTTCAAAAATTGCCGCCCGAGCTGGCTGCATCCTTTGCATTTCCGGCAACGGTCATTAATGTTACAATGATTTTATTATTATAATTAAATAACATTTCCAGCTTTTATACCAGAACCAGATTTTCTCGCCAAATATGATGAAAACTTTCTTCAAATAGCCCCAGTAACATTGTATTATGACAATATTGTGAAGAATCCAAAAGAACTAGCTAAAAAAATAAGGGAATTCTATTTTCGTGACCAACCAATTACGATGAAATTGTTCAATAATTTAACTGACGTAAGTCAACATATATTTACTTCTTTTAATTCAATCTTTTTCGCTTTAATTATAAAATTTAATAAAAAATAAACGTTTAAATTCAATAGATGTTTACTGATGCATACATCACTTGGCCGATTATTGAATCCCTACAGAAACACAAAGGACCTCATTATACTTATTATTTCGATTATTTTGGTAAAGAGAACTATCAAGAGATATTAGGCAGTGAAGAGGTTATATCAGGTAACAATTATAATTCCTGCCAGGATAGCTTTCTTTACAACCTATAGCGTGGTATGTTCAAAAGATGATAAATGTTATTCCAGATTATCTCCGTCTTGCAAAATTGTTATCTAACATTATTACTAGCTCCTTATGAATTAATTTATGATACCCCCGATTAGCTTCTTAGCAAAATTGGATATGTTTAAATTTAACATGATTTATCAATCACTTTTTAGTTCAAAGTAAGTAAATTAGTTTAATATAAATACAATTTAAATCTCTTGATATATTATATCCAGTTAATGATTGCAAGGATAAATCATCTCTAGCAATCATTTTTATATTTAAACAAAAAAATAAATTGATGAAATAAAAAACGGAAAATGTTTAGCTTCGATTTCGCAGAGCTCTATCCAGTTTCTTGATGCCTAGTTTTTTTATACTAAACTTAATAGTAAAATTAGTGGAAAATAGTCTCACTTTGACATTTATTAAATAATATATATTTTCCTTTAAGAGACATTTTATTTTCGTGTTTTCAGTGAAATATTTCTTACTTTGACCAATGAATAGCGGTTTAAAGTAAAACAAACAAAAAATTTACTAACGTGTCAATATTATCGTATACAGTATTAATTGTTATCTAATAATGTAGAGTTCATCACTAATATAACTAACTATCAATAATCATAACTATTTTATAACTGTACAGGGAGCTGTGGTTTTGACGTTGCAATCTATAATTGGAGAATCAAAAACCCAATCGAAATTCCGCCACCGACAACAAGTCAAGATGTATATACATCAAATTTATTTGTTAAATTATTCTACAATTTCGCCAGTTCAGGGTAAACTATATTTTGTTACTGCAATAGTATATTTGTTGACTATTCCCTCATTGTTTTAATGTTACAATTGATATTGTAATTGTTGTTAATTTATAATTCATTTGTTCTATAGAAATCCGACTTCTTCTGGATTTAATTTTACCTGGCCACAATGGGATAATCAAGAACAGAATTTCATCAGTATTGAAAACAGCGGAGTAAGAAATAAACGCATCCTTTTACCAGAAAGAGTAAAATTCTGGTCTCAACTTAATGAAAAATATAAATTGGAAGGAAAGTGAATTTTGTAACAATATAATGCAAAATATAAAAATGCATATTTTGAACTGGATAAAATTTGTTTGTTCACCCATCTTCTTTGAGCTACGCTGTCCGATTACTATACAAATCGATAAATCGAACTTTGTGCTCGCATTTCTAATACTTACATTATTTACATTTATTGTTTTTTTTTAATACTTTTGTTCATTGTTTGATTATTTTTACAGTTATCGTTCTTTAATATTTTCATATATGAAGTGCATCTTTTCTTTGATTTTAATTGGCTACCCATACTCCTTTGTAAAGTTTGTTAACAATCTAATGTACTTAGCAGTTTGGTATAACTCATTCCTATTGCTCATTGTCAAATTAAATTCAGATTTCTCTGTTTGTTTGGTAAGTGCTTTTCTTCTTTTATTTAAAGATTTGTAAAAGTGTGAGAATAGCATATGCCCCGTAGGGGGAAGTGGGCTAGCCACTTGTTCAGGGAGCTTGGCGTCCCTCGGGTATCCCAGTCTAACAACACTAAAACACTTACACTCCTTACATTTCCTACATTCACACAAAACATATAGGGCCTGCAGAGGTAGTTGATGTGTGCAGCTACTTGGGTCTAGCGATCCCACAGGCAAACTCGAGCTCCTCACCGACACACCCACTTACACCTGCACACTTAACACTTTACAGACGACTACATACATACTGCACGAACAAGGACACGCACTCGTTGAGAGCTCGGAGCATAAATACCTCTCCCTCGTGCTTGCCGGCACGAGGCTTTGGGGCTAGGGTGGAAAAGAGGTTTCTGGGCATTGAGTGAGACGACGACCTGCGGGGTCTGATCCCAACACAAGTCTTTGGCCACAGCTTCACCCGAGAGCCTATCTGGGGGATAGCCCGACTCTAGGAAGGCTAGGGAATTCCATCTCAGGTGGGTTCCTAAGGTTAGGAAGGGGGCCACGGGGGCACGGGTCAGTATCTCGGTATCGGAACGCTGTCTTCCATGGCTCCGGACTATGTCAAGGTGCGATAGTCTACCCGGACAGTAACCGGGTGCATTTGATCGTCCGAGGAGGCGGGAGCACGTACCTTGATGAATCCCTTTTTTGTTATTATGGATGATAATAATAAAAATCTTTCAGGGTCTAGTCCACCAACTCTTATCCTATCAACTTCCTCTCCTACATCACAGATCCTTCCAATACCTACTCCTTCTATCACCTCTTCTACTCCCCTACCGATTGGACACAATGGCAATGGACAAGGCATGTCAACGGAAAATAACTCTGGATCTACAATAGCTGGCTTGCAGGTAACTCTGCAGCCTTACAACCCCCCTTCCCCGCCAAGGAAGAAGGCCAGGGGCGGCAACTATAAGGAGAAAGAGGTAAGTGGAAAATTGTTTTTGAATTTAGAGGAAGAAAATTGGGGCAGGTATTTCGTTATAACAAAGTAAAAAGGAACCTTCGCCAGTGACTGTTCCTTTAAACTTTATAAATTGGGCAAAACCAAAAGCATCAAAAAGTTAAATGTTGGCTCTATCTGCATTGAATGAGAGAATAGAATACAAGCAAAAGCCATCTTAAGTTTGGGGAAATACATGGATGCTGAATTAGAAGCAAGTCCCCATAAACGCCTAAATAATTCTCAAGGCGTGATTACATGCAGGGACTTACTAAATAGTTCAATAGAAGACATAAAAGAGGGTCTGGCAGATCAGGGCGTGGTAGAGGTGAGGCGCATAAAGTGGTGGCAGGATGGTGAATTAGTAGACACCTCCTCCCTTGTGCTGACGTTTGATCGCTCAAAACCGCCTCAAACTGCCGCCTTTTACAAATTGAAAGTGCGCCCATATATACCATCTCCAATGAGATGTTATAAATGTCAAAGGTTTGGGCACACTTCATTGAAAAGTAAAGCAACTGAGGCGGTCTGTGAATGTGGCAAAATAAACATGAAGGCGGATGTGTACTGCCAATAACGTGTATAAATTGTGGCGGAGAACACACAGCCAGATCCTCGGGGTGTCCAATTCTAATTAAAGAAAAAGAAATTCAATGAGTGAAAATACTTCAACAATTGCCCTACCTAATTGGAGTAATCATTCTGATTACCCTCCAAGCAGAAAGAAAAGAGGCTGGCCTAAAGGCAAGCCGCGGAAAGAGTGTGCCACTGAAGCTAGTCAAGTCAAGCCATCTTCTTCAAGGTGGATTGAAGAAGAATTTCTCAATTCAGCATCCATGTATGTAAGTCAGAACATATTTATAATAAATTTATTCCAAAATTTTTGTAAAATATTGTATAGTCTTAAAAATTCCGTGAATAAGTTAAATTCAAAAGATATTAAGAAGATCTTGCCACATGTGGTCACCCATAAATATTAATATGTGTGAGTCCATTCTTCAATGGAATTTGAGGGGCTACATGAGTAACATGGAAGGTTTACGCCGATTAATGGTGGAATACTGTCCATTTGGGTTGTCCCTCCAAGAAACAAAGATTTGCCCGGGGCAACTAATTCGTATCCCTGGGTACAATATATATGGCAAAGAGGTCAAACTGCCCCAGGTGAGAGAGCGCACGGTGGTGTCGCCGTTTGTGTACGGGGAAACATCCCCAGCAAACAGCTGAACCTACAAACCAATTTACAAGCTGTTGCCGTGCGCCTAGCTGTACAAGGCAATGGGCAAGGCATTCAACGTGATTTCGGGTCACTTTAGTTAGTATTTACCTACCAGACTACCAAGAGAGACTAGCGTCTGGAATGGGTGATATATAGCTGACTCTGTCGCACGGTGACCACTATATGCTGCCACATTTAAAGTAATTATATTAAATAAGCGTATTCATATTATAAATAACAAATCAATTCGTGAAACTCGTCTATTATGGTTAGCAGTTATATGGAAATAGTATTTTAATTAAATTATTTATGAATAAAGGCACTGGAAATTTGTTTTCATCAACGCCACAGAAAAATAAAAGACAAAGAAGTCATAGTTCCCCGGAATCAGATTACGAAGTTAAAAAATAAGAGAAACTTAAAATGAACGAGAGTGTAGGAAAGATGACTTTAGGCCAGCTATTGGAGTGTTTCAGTGGTTTATTGGCCAGAAAGTTGGAAGGTATGGCCAAAAAAGGTGATATTTCTCCACTGACAGAGGCTATGGAGAAAGTGAGTGGCAAGCTTGTACAACTCCAGGAGGAAAATAAAAATATGAAAGAAGAAATGGTGCAGCTGAGAGATGTCACTGATAAGCTGAAATTGCAGGTAGAATATTTAACTAGAGAAAATAAGAAAAATAAATTGATTTTTCGAGGTATTATGACTGCGGAAAATGAAGACAATATTCAAACAGCAAGGAAATTTTGTATTAGCGTTTTAGGGACAAGAGAAGATATTATTTATCTAACGCGTTCCCGTTAAGAAACAATAAAAAATTCCCTTCAATTATTGCTCACTTTCCAATGCAGGAAGATATTAGATGTATTTGGAAGAATGTAAAACGATTAAAGGGGACGGGGTGTTTTGTATATGAAGATTTGACGCAAAGTATGATGTTACAGAAGAATAAACTCTTACTTCTAAGGAAGGGGATTAGAGAAGTGGATTGTAACATTCCAGTTTCCGTCAGAACCAACACTATGAACGTGAGTGGTCAAAAATTTCAGTGGTGCCTAGAATCAGGATTAAAATTTAAAGGAGCGGAAGGCGTGAACGCTCTTAGTTTAGCAGTAAAATTTGATGTCAGTGCTATAATAGAGAGGGTTAAAAATGCGCCGAACATACGGCCTAGTGTGAGTACTACATCAGATAAAAAAAAAGTATCTGTTAACAAAAACAGCACTACGACGTCTGGAGATAAAGGAATAGTTCAGAAGAAGAAAGAAGATGGGGATAAGAAGGGTAATAATAAGGAATGAGATATAACCGTCTGTCAGGATTTAAATACTGTTAATACATATAGTAATAATAGTAATAGTAATAATAATAATCATCATAATAGTAATAATAATAATAATAATAATAATAATAATCAAATGTAGACAAATGTAAAACACTAAGGATGGAAAGAGGCAAATGGGAAAACAATGAAGATACACTAACAATAGATAATCAACTCATACAATCCCTCCTACAACAACACGAGACATACAAGTACCTGGGATTCCACCAAAACACTAGATTACAACACAACGACATAAAAAAACACCTTACAGACAACTACAAGCAACGAATCACATGCATACTAAACAGTAAGCTCAATGCCAAATTCATAATCAAAGCCATAAACACATACGCAATACCACTACTCACCTATTCATTTGGTGTAATCAAATGGTCTAAAACAGAAACGAAGAACTGAACCGACTAAACCGTACACTACTACAAAACACCGAATGCTACACCCAAAATCATGCATCGAACGAACGACACTTCCAAGAACACAGGGCGGGCGAGGACTCATAGACATCTCACAATTGCACGAAAACCAAATCTGGACATTCGGGCATACTTTTATAGCAAAGACAGCAGACTACACAAAGCAATTATTACAGCAAACAAACAGTTCACACCTCTTAACCTCAGTGAGCATATACAAGACGCAGTAAACACACCTAGAAACGAGGACACACATATTACAGAAAAGCTTGCCAGCTGGTCACAGAAAGCCATACACGGTAGACACTATGATACAGTACACCAGAGACACATCAGCAAAAAACACTCATACACATGGCTAACAAAAGGTGACCTGCAACCAGAAACAGAAGGATTCAACATCGCAATACAAGACCAAGTAATAGCCACAAGAAACTACATCAAACACATAAGCAATAGTACCACTTTACAGAATGACCAATGCCGAAAATGTAAACAATTCCTGGAAACAATAGAACACATAACCAGCGGATGCAAACTGTTGGCAGCCACAGACTACACAGACAGACACAATGCAGCTGCAAAGATATTACACCAAGAACTCGCACTAAAACATAACCTTATTACTGAACGGAACCCATACTACAAATACCACCCACAAACCGTTCTGGAAAACACAAACACAAGCTCTACTGGGATACAACACTACGAACTGACCGCACGATAGATTACAACAGACCAGATATCACACTAGTAAACAAAAATGAGAACACCACATACATGATAGACATATCCATCCCCAATGATAAAAACATCAAAACAAAAGAACAGGAAAAAGTAGACAAATACACACCTCTCGCAATAGAAATAAAACAAATATGGAAGCAGAGCAAAATAACAATACTACCAATTATAATATCACCTACAGGAGTCACACCACACTCTTTCATCCGCAACATAGAAACACTAGAACTACACCCATATATACATCAACAGATACAGAAAGCTGTCATACTGAAAACTTGTAACACTGTACGGAAATTTCTGAACAACACGTAATACACAAGACACATCTAGCTTACTTGGTAGCAAAAGCAATCCGTAAGCAAGAGAATAACCCAGGTATCACCTGTGGAAAAAAAAAAATAATAATAATCATAATAGTAATAATAATAATAGTAATAATAATAATAGTAATAATAATAATAATAATAATACGCCCCTGCAGGGACGAGGACAGAATAGGCCTGCTCCAGTCCAGGATGTCGTAAGAGGCGGCTAACGGACTACGCAGGGACGGCTGGCTTACAGCTGTATGGGTTTAGCACACCCACGGAACCCCAGCTCAATACCACGCCACATTGCACATCACTCACACAAATACATTATACATACACACACACACGCGCACACACATTTACAACATACATATACACACACACACACATTTACGCTCACACACACACACACACACGAACACTTGTTTGAACCCCTAAATCCCGGTGAGAGATACCGAGCCGGGCGGTTTGTGGGCGGGGGTATCGGCCCACTGAATCGGCCCCACTGAGAACTAGGCCGAAGGGTGATATTTAGTTCGTCCCGACTCGTGAGAACGGAATGGAACCGATACCAATTACTGATGTAAAAAATACATTAAAAAAATCCCATTTCCCAAACCCCTAACCCACTTCCCATCCTTCATCCTGATCTCCATCCTCAGACCCCTTCCCTCTCCCAACCACTACCCACCCTTGGACTTGGATTAACTGGCTTAGACCCCGGCATGGATAAGGAAATGATATCGACAGCAAAGGCTGGTTGTTCAGCCAAAATTGCAGCTACTCTGCAACCTTATGAACCCTCTTCCCCGCCGAGGAAGAAAGCAAAGGGAGGCAACTTTGGGAAAAGAAAAGAAAATACGCAGTTTTTGAATTTTGAAAAAGACAATTGGGCCCGCTTTTTTACTATAAAAAAGAAAGAAGGAAACTTTAGTACTAGTTGTTCTTTTAAATTGAGTGCATTCTTAAAAAATACCATAGGCACTACTAAGAGCATCAAGAAACTAGGAGATGGCTCAATTTGTATGGAAGCTTCCACTCCTAATCAGGCAACAACAATACTGGCCTTAAAGAAGATTGGAGATTCAGAAATCGAGGCAGCCCCGCACAAGAAATTGAATTCTTCACAGGGTGTTATAACATGCCGAGATTTTTTGAACAGTACCCTCGAAGATATCAAGGAAAGGCTAGCACCCGAAGGTGTGATAGAAGTTCGAAGGATCAAGAGAAGGCAAGGAGAAAGCCTAGTGGACACTGCCTCTCTGGTCCTCACATTCAACAAACCAATCCCGCCCACAGAAATCGAGGCTGCTTTTTACAAACTTAAAGTCCGTCCGTATGTCCCATCGCCCATGCGATGTTATAAGTGCCAGCGTTTTGGACATACATCACAGCGATGCAAAGCAACCGAAGAATTATGTGTTTGTGGAAAGGCAAGGCATGAAGGGGAATGTACGCCACCTATAAAATGTGTAAACTGTGGAGGTGACCATAATGCCAGATCAAACGGGTCTCCAGTATTGCTGAAAGAAAAAGAAATTCAAAAGATCAAAACTCTTCAACAGTTGTCCTATCCGGAGGCTAGGACAATTGTTGAGAACAAGGATTATGTTACACCTTCAGTGTCATACTTAGAAAAAGCAAAGTCGTCGACATTCCAATTTATGGCGGGCCCATCCCCGGCTTTTAGGGGAAACATAAATAAGGTGGGTGGCGACCCACCATCCTTAAACGTCGCTCCAACTGGAGCATCGCCGGCTAGTAGGCTGGCAACAGAAATCTCTTGTGGAGATGATAACCGTATGACGGATACAGTTCCGTCGTTGCCAACCTTAGAGTTGGCCGCTGTTCCCACGGCTAGTGGGACTAATACAAACCTGGTGGGCGCAACCCCGCCAAAAACAACTGCCATCCCTCCTGAGAATGCTTCGAAGGTAGTTAGTCTGCCTCGCCGGCTGCCGAAGGGGGGAAGACAAAAATCGAATATGCTACCTGAACTATCAAAAGTTCAAGGTAGCAATGTTAGTGGACATGTTGGAGGCCGTAGAGCCTCCACTTCCAGCTATAATCTCCGTTCTCCCCGCCAACAATGGCAGCTACTGGGAACGGACTTGGATGCCTCTGAGTCAGAAGGGGGCGGATCATCAGATCGACACTCTCTAGAAAAAGAAAAGGACGTACAAAAAGGGAAGCAAATAGGAACGCCACAGCTGAATAAGATATATGCTTTTAATAAAACACAATGAGCGACTATTTGTATTACAACGATAGTTTTGGTTATAACATGATTAGAATTGTACATACATTTGTAAATAGTTTTGTCTATACAGGAAAAATTGTAAATATTTGTAAATATGTAAGCATCTGGTTTTGTTATTTTAAATTTGGGTGGGGAAAAATCATACTGCCAAAAGTGGTCATTACAAATCATTAACATGACCGAATCGATACATCAATGGAACATGCGGGATTTTGTGAATAATGTAGAAGGGCTTCGCCGAATAATAGCGGAATACCGTCCTTTCGGCATATGTCTCCAAGAGACAAAACTACGCCCAGGGCATGCCATAAGGACTCCGGTAGTGAGCAGTTCTGCTGGTACTGCCTCAAAAAATTCTCTTGTGAAAGCAAACGAATAACACTCGAATAAAGAACTGTGTTTGAACCAGCCTTTTCATGTAAGGCGTCTGAGAGTCATGGCCTCATCGGTTGGCTGAGAGTCTGCCAACTATCTGCCCGATAAAGCATGCACATTTCCCTAGGACTTGGTTTCGGTCAGAGACCATAGTAACTAGAACTAGGATCCTCTTCGCTTCTGTATCACATAAAGTCGAGATGTCGGAATGAACACCTTAAAGGAATGGAGACGCTATATTCTAGACATCCTGGGATAGATGAGTCCTTGTTACTTACTCTATTAAAGCTAAGTGATAAATTTACTGGAGATTATTAGTGCCTGATCCTATGCAAGCCGACATTCTACAGCTCTACCTGCATATAATTAGTAGGCAGGGATGGATGACTTATCAACATCTCCCGACATTTCAACTCCACCGTTTGCGGGTGCTGAACAGCTAGTGGGGCAGAGTTACTTCCTTGCTCCATCTTTGGGACTTCGTCTATCAGGCCCCTTAACTGTCATAGCGTGATATATTAATCTCGCCATCGCAATATACACCCGTCCTCGTTAAGCACTCGGTTCTTCCATAAAGAAGCCTAATCACGAGTAATAAGTTGGCCGTATGTATAGTCTTAATACCAACGTGCTATTATGGGAATACATACCAACGCGGGCAACGCTGTTTCCGAAATACATTGAGATCTTCATTCCTCTGAGCAGTGGAGGGCTATTTCCTGAAAGCCTCTTCCTAGAAAAAAGTTGTAGACTTACAGGGGAAGTTCTTCTAGTCTCGCCTTAGTTCACTACCACTCCTCAACATGACCGAAGTGTAGTAATCTCTCCAAGAGACAAAACTACATCCAGGGCATGCCATAAGGATTCCTGGATAGAGAATACATACTAAAGAGGTGCAGCCCGCTCCAGGTGGAAGGGCGCACGGAGGAGTGGCTGTCTGTGTGAGAAATAATATACCGAGCAGCCAGCTTATGCTCAATACAAACTTGCAAGCTGTGGCCGTGCGTCTGGAGATACCGTTACAGGTTACCCTAGTAAGTATTTATTTACCTGATATTTTCTGGCGTAAGGGTGATCTGGAGGATCTGCTCTCGCAACTGCCTGCGTCGACGTTGTTAATGGGAGATTTCAACTCTCATAACACTTGGTGGGGCTCAGGCAGAAGCGATGCCCGAGGAAGGACTCTTGAGGAAATAATTGATAATGCAAACCTAATGCTCCTCAATAGCAGTGTCGCAACTCATTTCAACGCATACTCTGGTACTTTTAGTGCAATTGACCTGAGTGTTGCAACACCCACCCTAGCGACTCATTTAGAATGGACAACAACGGACGAACTATACCATAGTGACCACTATCCTATAATAGTGAAAAGCTCCATTTCTAGAGCAGACTACATTATGCCCCACAAGTATGACATTGGGAGGGCAAACTGACCTGCTTATACTGCCAAAGTAGTAACATCTCCGTCTACAGGAGATGTTACCCTAGACGCAGCCTTGCTCACTAAGACGCTGGTACATGCCCTCTCTGGCCGAAGAAATATCCCATCGATACCAGCTCTCCTAACAAATAATGTTTTCATAAACGAACCAGAAGAGGTTGCCGAGATTTCTCCCAAGTCTCAGGAACTGAAGCATACCCAACCGAATTCATCAGGCAAAAGATTGAGATGGAGCTCCAGCAACTTGATTTTGATGCTGCCCCTAATGAGGTATATAACTCCCCGCTTACCATAGAAGAGCTTGAAAATGTTTTAAAGAAGTCAGGGACTCCACACCAAGTATGGATGGCATCCCCTACGCAATGATAAAGAACTTAAATTTGACTGGGAAACTACACATCCTTAATCTATATAATCGTATATGGGAAAGCGGAGAGTACCCTGATATTTGGCGGGAATCCCTCATTATTCCGATTCTATAAGAAGGCAAAGACCCCAGTCATCCCTCAAGTTATAGACCCATTTCCTTGACCACCTGCTTGAGTAAAGTCCTCGAAGCTATAGTGAATTATAGGTTAGTATATATACTTGAAAAAAGAGGACTTTACAGCCAGTATCAAGCAGGATTCCGCAGATATCGCTCCACCTTAGATCAGATGTGCCGTTTGGAAACTTACATACAGAACGCTTTTATGCGCAGACAGCACGTACTGGCCGTGTTTTTCGATCTTGAAAAGGCATATGATACCACATGGAGGTATGCGATTCTGCGGATGTGTCATGAATGGGGGCTAAGGGGGAATTTGCCAAGATTTATCCAAGAGTTCCTGAAATCACGGAGGTTCCACGTGCGTCTGGGGCCAGTGCTATCAGGTCCCTACATATTAGAAAATGGTATATCTCAGGGGTCTGTCCTTAGTGTAACTTTATTTCTAGTAGCGGTTAACTGTCTAGCCGAAATTGTCGAAGAACCTACTCAAGTGTCTCTATACGTAGACGATCTCGCTATCTACCTTTCAGGTGATAATCTGAGCGAGGTTGGGTCAATTTTGCAACAGGCTATAGACAAAATTGCAACTGAGGCGTCTAGGAAAGGATTTCAATTCTCAAGGCAAAAAACGGTTTGCCTCCATTTCTGTCGGTTAAGGCATAGCACAACCCTCCAATCTTATATTTAGATGGCATGCCTATACAGTATAAAGAAAGTGTTCGTTTCCTAGGCCTCTTGTTTGATTGCAAACTTATTTGGCAGGAACACATAGAACTAACCTATACTAAAGCAAAAAGAACCCTCGATCTTTTAAAATTCTTAGGGTGCTACAAATGGGGTACGGAGCGAGAAATCGTGAAAAAAATATTCATTAGTCTTACCTGCTCCAAATTAGATTACGGAGCCCCCGTGTATAGTTCTGCGCGCAAGTCACGCCTTAGAAGAATAGACCCCGTAGGGGGAAGTGGATTAGCCACTTCTTCAGGGGGCTTGGCGTCCCTGCGGTAACCCAGTCTAACAACACTGCACCTACACCTACACTGACATATTTACACTTACAAACTACTCTTAGGAACCGAAGATGCTGCCTACACGCAAGGCAGCTTTGAGGAGTAGCGACCTCAACGGTTATCTAGCTCATCTCTACTGCGTGCAAACACCACAACATTCACACAATACAGCACACTACATGCACTCACACATACACAAAGGCACATTCACTACACACCCTAGGGCTACCTTCCCTAGGAACTAGGCATTGCCTCTTATTATCATTTTAACAAATATGGATTTGGAAATAAATAAATATGAGACGGCGGGCGACCCGAGTTTGCCACTCGGCGCGCAGGTTGTGGAGACTGAGGCCTGCGTGGGAAATATGCGATCGTCTTCCCTGGGTATCGGTGGGGGGGTCTTTGACCCAAGGCACGCCCCTTGTAGGGCTACCTTGCTTACTTCTACTTCTTCCTTATATCCTCACAATCCTCTTCCTTCCATTCCTCACAGAAATCCTTTTCCTCAGTTACCTTCCTCATCAGGCAGCTCATTAAATATTTATAAATATAAAGATTTTGATAAAGTTTTTGTCGTAAAAAGTGCTAACCCGAACTTATCGTTCAACCAAGTATGCCCTATAAAATTATATCAAAGCTTGAATTCCGTTGTACCTGGTATAAACGGAAATATTCTAAGAAATGGAACTATACAAATAAAGACGAAATCTAAAGAAGAATCTGCAATAATTGAAAAACTAACCCATTTAGGGGAGCACATAATAAATGTGGAACTCCATCGTATTCTTAACACCTGCAAGGGAATAGTATCTTGGTATCCGCTTATAAATAGCAATGAATCTACTATCCTGGATGCTTTGTCAACGCAAAACGTAATTAACGTTCAAAGACTGAATTCTAAGAAAAATGGATCTTCTAAACCCTCGCCAGCTCTTATCTTAACTTTTAATGTCCCCAACCTTCCGGACAGAGTTAATTTTGGTTTTAATTCATTAAGAGTTCGTCCCTATATCCCGAATCCTAAAAGATGCTTTAATTGTTGGAAAATAGGTCACTACTCTTCGCGATGTGCCAGTTTACCACTCTGTAAAACCTGCTCTGAAATTCTCCATGATGGCGAATGCACATCTCCTCCTAAATGTATCAATTGCCAAGAATCCCATGCTTCACTGTCAACATTCTGTAATGTATATAAAAAAGCTGCTAAAATCCAGGAATTGATGACTACGAAGAATTTAACATTTAGAGAAGCATCTCGTCAAATCTCACCTCCTCCTACACAACAAAAAACTTACGCTGAAAGTGGTGCACCCACAACACTTACTCCACCATTATCAACTTCATCTACCTCTCCTCCAGTTACTACTGGCACTAATTCAGAAACCACAAATACCCATCTTCTAAATGCAATCACTTTATTGACTGAACGTATAGCCAAAATAGAAAATGGATTTATCGAAATAATGAAACAGTTGAATCGAGAAAACCCCGAAAACCTATCACATCAATCTCAAGAAGTTCTACCTAATCTGCCGGTATTACCCATTCCTTATACAGAACCTATAATTCCCAGTCAGACGTTTTATGAAACCTCAGGAATCACAAAGCAATCTTTACGACGACCTCTGTCGGCTGCATCAACTTCTTCCCCTCGCCAGCCAATAAAAGCTGTTAAGGTTTTAGATACTGCGAAAAAAGAAAAACGAATTAGTCCCAAAATAGAGGATCCGACTAGAGGTAAAGCTAAATTTAAGAAAAAATAGGTGATTCAAATCAATACGCAAATTTATTAATTAATAATATAATTATAGTAAACAAACATGAGCGTAATTCATGGAACATTAATGGTTTTCATATTCATCAGGAAGATTTAAGAATTTTAATCCGTAGAAACTCACCAGCCCTTATATGTCTTCAAGAAACTCATTTACGACCTAATCAGCTTCTTCAAATGAAGCATTACAATACATATCGCAAAGATTATATTCAAGGGCAGCGAGCCAGTGGTGGTGTAGCTATTTTAGTAAGAGAAGACATCATTTGTGAACCGGTACCAATAGTTAGTCACTACCAAGTGTGTGCAGTTAAAATTGCTATCCGTAACCAAGTAACAGTTTGCAGTATATATATGCCTCCATCGCTAATAGTTGACGAAATGGAATTTAAAAGGTTCTTGTCGGCAGTTCCGAGACCTCTATTAATAGTTGGTGACTTCAATGCCCATCATATAACCTGGGGAAGTGAAAATATTGATACAAGAGGAAGGATTGTGCATGAATGTTTGGATGAAAATGACTTAGTTACATTAAACTCAGGGAGTCCAACGTATATTTCCTCTTCGTTTGGAACATTTAGTAGCATAGATCTCTCTATAGCTTCGCCTACGATTGCCACAAGATATGATTGGAGTGTGCTAGAGGATACATATGGCAGTGACCATTTTCCGGTATACCTCCATTTCCTTAACCGAATACCCAATCAGAATAGGCCAGAAAGGTGGTTAACGAAGAAAGCCGAATGGAATATTTATTCAACGCTGTCAACGATTAACCAAGAAGAATTGCCTGGTAATGCTGATCAAGCCAACTGGCTAGTGACTAATAGTATGATCAGAGCAGCTGAAGCTTCCATACCAGTGTCAAAAGGATCTATTCCCAGAGTAACCGTCCCTTGGTGGACCGACAAATGCAGAGACGCTCTGCGAAATCGGAATCGATCTTTGAGAAGATTTAAAGCGCGAAACACTATGGAAAATTTTGTAGAATATAAAAAAGCTCGTGCCTTCGCTAGGCGTGAAATTAAACAACAAAAAAAAGTATCTTGGAGAGAATTCGTATCTTCTTTAAATAAGAACTCTTCTGTCAACGATGTTTGGCAAAGAATAAAAAAAGTTGAAGGGCGTTATAGAACTCCAATAATATCAGGTCTAATAAATAATAATTGTTATTTTACTAGTCCAGAACGCATAGCCGACTGTATAGCGGCATATATTTCTAATTACACCTCGGATTTGGCTTATGATGCAATATTTCTAAATAAAAAACTCCAACAGGAAAGCAGACCAATGCAGTTCAATGCAAGCGAAAGCGGACAGGTTTTAAATACGCCCCTTTCCATGTGGGAGTTAGAAAACGCCCTTAAAAAGTGCAACGACTCTGCTCCTGGTCCGGATAACGTCCTTTACTCATTTATAAGAAAACTCTCCTCAGTCTCTAAGAGCTCATTACTTTCCTTTTATAACAAAATCTATATCAGCCATAGTTTCCCTGACGTTTGGAAAACTGCTATCGTTATCCCAATATTAAAGGGTAGTAAAGATAAGCACCTTCCGACTAGTTACCGTCCTATATCACTTACTAGCTGTCTTTGCAAAGTGATGGAACGCATCATCACCAGTAGATTAGACTACTTTGTTGAAAGTAAGAACCTTTTATCGCCCTATCAGTTTGGTTTCCGAAAGGGTCGATCAACAGCGGATGCTTTAGTAGTACTAGAACGTGAAATTCAAGATGCTTTCCTAAACAAAAAAATGGTTGCTGCTATATTTTTTGATATCAAAAATGCCTACGATACAGTATGGAGCAGGAAAGTTTTAGAGATCTTAAATCAGTGGGGCATTGGAGGCCATATGCTTAAATTTATCAGTAATTTCCTTGTTAACAGAAGATTTCAGGTAAGAGTTGGAAATAGGTGTTCCAGCTATTATCCCCAAAAAAATGGACTACCACAAGGCAGTATATTGAGTGTCTTCCTGTTTAAAGTAGCAATTAACAGCATAGGAGACTGCGTACCTCCTCCAGCTAAATATTTATTGTATGCAGATGATTTTACTGTTTATGTCACCGTTGATTCTGTTCAACAGGGGGAATTTATATTAAAAAATGTGCTTTCTAATGTAAATAGTTGGTCTCTGAATAACGGTTTAAATTTTTCTACGGATAAAACAAACTGCATAGTATTTTCAAGATCCCGTAGACACCAGCTGTCACCATCCTTATCACTGAGAGGCACCCCAATCAACGTAACGAATACTGTCCGTTATTTGGGACTCATTCTTGATAAAAAATTATCATGGGTCCCGCATATTCATGAACTATGTAGAAGAGCCAGGAAATCTACTGATCTCATTAAAATTTTGTCTAGCACTAAATGGGGAGCCGACCGTACTGTCCTGCTACGTCTATATCGTGCTATCACCCGCTCACGTTTAGACTACTGTTGTTTTGTTTATTGCTCTGCAAGACCATCGAAACTTAAGCCATTGGATAGTATTCATAATCAAGGAATCCGATTAGCTATAGGTGCTTTTAGAAGCTCTCCAGTTGTGAGCATGTACTCCGAAGCAAGTGAAATGCCTCTGATACATAGGCGAAATAAATTAGCGATATCCTTTTATGCAAAATTGAAAAGTAAACCAACCATCCCTAGTTTCAAATCTACGCATAGATTCCCACAAGCCAACAGATACAAATCAATAAGAGACAGTAAACCATTTGGAATTAGATGCAGGGAACTGCTGGCTGCTTACAATTATATCATTCCACCGGTTTTTGAAATTGGTTACAATGCAATCTCCCCCTGGTTAATGCCACCTCTAGTTATTAACTGCAGTTTACTTAATGAACCCAAACAATCAACACCTGATATAATTTATAAACAAAAGTTATTAGATTTAATGTCTAGGATAAAGCCAAATAAAATAATCTATACCGATGGCTCCAAATGTGAAAACGGTTGTGGCTCAGGAGTATTTATGGAAAATACATCATATATGTTTAGTCTCCCTCCAGAAAACAGTATATATTTGGCAGAAATGTATGCTTTATACAAGGCCTTAACTCTGATCCAAGGTATTTTGGGAACAATTGTTGTCTGCACAGACTCTAAGAGCTCTCTAGAAGACTTAAAGGATCTATACTCAGAAGATACTATCATCCAAGACATACATGCAGTGGTATACAACTTGTATTTAAGTGGAACTCAAGTGATTTTTGTGTGGGTGCCGGGGCATTCGGGTATCCTTGGTAATATAGAGGCCGATAAGTTAGCCAAATTGGCTGCAGTAATGCCACCGACTTTAGAAAAGTGTTCCATACAAGCTATAAAGGCCATATGGGCAAGACGGTGTTGGCAGGCATGGCAAAATGAGTGGGGTGCAGTAACGGACAACAAGCTGAGAGAAATAAAAGAGAGTGTCTACCCATGGGATACTTCAATAAGAAGTATCAGACAGGAAGAGGTAGTTGTGACTCTCCTTAGGATTGGCCACAGCCGTCTTACTCATGGCTATCTGATGTCTCGCCAACAACCGCCTCTTTGTGATTCCTGTAATGTCCTGCTCACGATTAAGCATATTCTTATCTCATGTACAAAATACAGGCATCTTAGAGAATTTTACAATATACCATCAACGGTAAAAGAAGCACTAGCCGACAATCACCCAATAGTGACCAGTGTCCGAAGATATCTAAAGGCGATCTCTTTATTTAAAAGCATTTGACTCCAAGATTGAGATTTGTTGGTTCTTGTTGCTTGATGTTTTATTTATTCTCCTGTTATTTTGTCTGTTTTGTTGTTTATAGTTGTTGACTTGTTTTGTTTATTGTTTGTTAGTTGTTTATTTTTTGGATTTATATTGTTTCATATTACATTTTTCATATTGTATAGTTATTCTTATTGTCTTGTGTGTCTGTATTATTTTATTATAATTGGTGTGAAATAGTTATCATAACGCTTAAGGCATAATGACCAGTAGCAGTTAAGTGCCTTATAAAAAAAAAAAAAAAAAAAATAGAAGAATAGATAAAGTTTATAATGAAGGGATTAGACTAATTACAGGCGCCTTCAGAACCAGTCCTCTTCAGAGCCTCTATGCAGAGTCGGGGTTGCTGCCACCTCAACTTAGAAGGGAACAGTTAACTCTGACATATTTAACCGGAATATGGGGAAAACCGACACAACCTTTGTATAAAGTCACATTTGAGAGCCCGCTTTACGAAGAATACTGCCATCAAAGTACGCGGACGCGACCCTTAGGGATCAGAGCCAAAAGCCTCCTTGAGGCCGAAGGCTTAGAATTGGGCCCAGTAGAGCCATGGGGCTTTGCCCCTTCTCCTCCTTCGCTGCTAGACACCATATGTGTCCGCATGAATCTGTCAGTACATAGAAAAGAAGAAACACCTCCCGTCGTCTATAGGCAAAAGCTATTGGAAATATTAAATTGCTATATGGAGTACGACCTATCTTTACAGATGGGTCGAAGATAGGCGGCGGTGTAGGATGTGCCGTTCACACAGACGGAGTTACCCTTACTTGGACTCTCCCTTGTTATGCTACAATATATACAGCAGAAATATACGCCATCTGGCAGGCCCTGAAATTGATTATCGAAAAAACCTACAGTAAAGCACTGGTGCTGACAGATTCTCTAAGTGCAATACAGGCTCTCCGGGACAAGTTTTCGACTGACCCAATGATTATTCATATTTATGAAACATTGCGTACAAGATATGAAATAATATTTGTATGGATACCAGGCCACATTGGCGTGTCTGGCAACGAGAGAGCTGATTACGCCGCAAAACGTGCTGCCTTAGATAATATAGATATAATTAATCCCGTGCGTCCCAAAGATCTAAAAACTTTTATCAAAGAAATAATGATTAAGAAATGGCAGGAACAATGGAATTCCACAAATGATAAATTAAAGGAAGTTAAACCATGCGTGCGTAAGGCGTTGGTCGAGAACCTCCCGCGGCGGGAATCTGTTATACTTACGAGGCTCAGGATCGGACATACACGAATAACACATGGGCATCTGCTGTTGGGTAGAAGAAGACCATCTAGGTCTGGTGGGCATCTAGCCCACTTTGCAGAGGAAGACTTACTGTAGCACATGTTCTGGAAGGGTGTCAGGCTCTGCCAGCACACAGGCAAAGAGCAGGCCTGCCACATGACTTGCGCAATATTTTGAAAGAGGGTTCTCCCCATGTTAGACGGTTATTTGCATTTTTAAAGCATATAAACTTATACGATAAGATTTAGCTTAGATTAGATTAGGTTTAATATAAGTGGGGAGTGGAATGTAGAGTACCCTCCCCACAGTATGAATGTATGGTGTAAATGTATTTTTAAGTGTGAAGGTATTTATCGGCATGAATGTATTTATTAGCAGAATGTAATTACTGGCGTGAAAGTTAGCATGAATGTGTTTAGATTAGAATTTTAGCTGGGGTGAAGGAATTTTGTATAAAGTACTTCACTCCAATTTTAGTTTAATAATAGTTAATTTATGTTTTGTCTAGAGGGACGAAATATTTACATGTAATAGATAGATAATAGATAATAATATTTTATTTTTATCAAAAGAAATACAAAAATGATTAATCTTTACATTAATAGACAATGGACAAATAGTCCGTCTGTCGAGTTGACTAATAACTAATGTATCCAAAAATAAATAAAAAAATAATAAAAAACTGTGTTTAAAAAAAAAAATAACATTCAATTTTTGAACTAAAAATACAATCATATTAAATGAAGCTATTAAACAAACTAACAAAGTAAAAATTTTTTCTTATCCATCTAGTTGTAATTAAATTCACTCACTAAAAACTTCCTATAAGACATCGCTTTGTAACAATATTTATACAAAAGGCTCCAATTTTCACCATTAAGAATGGCTATACAATTATCCAGAGTTAGATATCTGGATCCAAAACACTCTAAACGGTAAGGCGACAAAATCTGGTATTCACCCAGAAAGTGAGTCACACTTTCATTAGTATTTAAATTACAGAGGGAGCAATTATAATTAAAGTTTTGTCTCCATGGTTGATAATTGAAGTCCATCATCTCAGATCTCAATCTGAAAAACAGACCAACTTTGTGAATGCTAAATTGGCGAATATATTCCAGACTATGATCAAGCTGCTTGTAGACGAGATGAAACCTCGAGGCCGACATATTAGCTAGAAAAGTATCTCTCTGATTCACTCTCATTTTTTCTGTCAGCAAAGCTACAAAATGTTTAGCAGAATCTACATTGAAATTATCTACACATAGCTGAATTGACAAATCATGCGCTTTATCAATCCATGTTTGGATCCACCCACCTAATACCTCTAATGTAACTAGATAGGCCAGTTTATTAATATTGCTGAGTGTTTTGACCACAAATGAAGAATGTAATTTAAAAGTATACAAATACAAAACTTCAAGTTTAGTCTCCAAATATAAGGCGTAGTTTGGGGTATTATTTGGGAGGGAAAGTATTCTTTTAATTGCGAAACGTTGGAATTTCCCTAGTACATCATATTCTTTGTATCCCCCCATACCTGGGCCGCATAACAAACAATAGACCGTGCAACTGCTTCAAATACCCTCCACTTTACGTCAAAAATAACATTTTTATTATGGAATAAACTCCCCAACGTACGATTAAACCCTAACTTAGCTAACTTTATTTTTTCTTCAAAATGTTCTTTGAAAGTTACCTGGGGGTTCAAAATTACACCGAGGTATTTATAGGTTTTAACAATTTCTAAGTTCTTTTTCTTAAACCTCCACTTTTCATTGGACCTTAATTTTGATTTGTGATTTTGAAATATAATCTTTGATTTGTCTGTATTTACATGCAGACTCCATCGATCACAATAAACCTCTAAATCATCTATCATTTTCTGCAGAGCGATAGGAGACTCGGCCAATATTACCACATCGTCCGCATACATCAAGACTTTAATTATTCGGCTGCTAATTTTAACACCACCTTATTTACATGTAATATCGCAAATGCAAGTAACCCTTTCATATCGTGTAGCTGTAGTGACTGGAAGTTAGCCTCTAAAAATATGAGCAACTTAATTAACGAACATAGTGTTTAACACCAGGTAAATGAAAATAGAAGTGAAGATTATGAAAAGTAAAGGCAAACATCGAAGTGCAGCAAGGGGTGGCACGCCTTGTGTAATACTATTATACAGGAATCCACCTCAATCAGTAGTGAAAAGAAAAGGAGGGTGTCATTGTGCGGTTGTCGACCCTCCCCACTCCGTCGACTGGATTCGATGGCTAAAGCGGGGAGGGGGACGATTGACTATAATATGGCCCGGCTCCATGCTACTTCCATGGGAAGTTTCGATGGATGTTGTGCAAAGAAAAAGGCACCCTCTTCGATCGAGTTGCTCTCAACAATGTTCGGCGCTAATGACCCGAGCTGTCAATGCGCCAAAAAAAAAAAAAAAAAAAATAGTAATTCTTTTGTGAAAGTATTATAACATAGCTGGGCTGAAGAATAAAGTAAAAGATTTTCTGTTTTGTAATTTTCTAAAAAGTTTCCATCTTTTTTTCCTTTATGAAACTTATGTTTTAGCAGAAGATTTTGATAAATTTGAAAGTTATTTTAGTGATTACAAGTTAAAATGGATTAGTGCGAGTAAAATTTATAAATTAGGACGCCCCAGCAACGGTTGTTTATTTGGAATTAAAAATAGTTTGGTTGCCAACAAAATATATAATTTTGTAACTATTGATGACTTTATTCTCGTGGGAGGGAAGTGGATGGAACAGGAATATTTTTTCTTACCTTTATATTTAAATTTTAATAATTGGGAAAATGATTTCATTAATTTAAATGATTTTTTATTTAACAATACTGATTTGAAAATTTTTCTTATTGGTGATCTTAATGCTAGGATCGGCGAGTCCCAGGATATTGATAGTGAATGCCTATCTGAGGAATTTAATTTTAGTTTACATCGGAAATCTAAAGATAAACTTATTAATATAAGGGGGGGAAAATATTAGAACTGTGCCAGAGTATGAACTTGATAATTTTGAATGGGAGAACGGAAGGTGATAAAGAGGGGGCTTGCACATTTATAGGAAGCGCTGGTAGTTCAGTTTTAGATTTATGTTGTGTTTCTCAAAGTATATTGAAACTGCTAGCAAACTTTAAACTGATCGATGAGTGTTTCTCTGAACACGTGCCAATTTTACTACAACTTCACTTTCAAGGAAATTCTTTTGTTGATGATAAATTCATTGTGCCTTTGCTAGCGAAGCTTAATTGGAGTAAAGTTGATGATGTAAAATTTAAAAGGAATTTAGAATTTAAAGTAGCGCGATTTAGGAATCTTTCTTACGAGCCGGAACCCTATTTGAACCCTATTTACAATATCTACTGGATATGATAAGAGAGTCAGCGTTTTGCGGACACCTGCTTTCTGTGTTTAATAAAATTTTCGATTCCGGAAATATTCCAACTTCCTTTTCTAAATCAATTGTTTTCCCATTATTCAAACAATGAGATGTAAATGACGTAAATAATTACAGGGGTATATCTTTTTCTGATTCCGTTTCAAAATTATTTACTGATATCTTGTTAAAAAGGTTACAAAAGTGGGTAGATATAAATAATATACTTGTAGAATGCCAGGCCGGCTTTAGAAAAGATTACTCTGCCGTTGATAATATTTTTAATTTATTCAATATCGTGAAATTAAAATTATCAGTCAAAAGAAGAAAAGCATATTGTTGTTTTGTCGACCTGAAAGCGGCCTTTGATTCCCTGGATAGGAGTGCAATATTTTATAAATTGTATAATATTGGTGTATTAACAAAATTTATTAGAATACTGGAAGGGCTATATCATACAACGGAGAGTTCTGTGTGGTGCAGGGAGGCACTTCGCGCAGTTTTCGGGTAAGCGTTGGTGTTAAACAGGGCTGCCTGTTATCCCCATTTTTATTTGTTTTGTTTATAAACAATCTGCCCGAATGTTTGGGAGGTGGGGTGTATCTTGGGGATATAAATATTAACTGCCTTATGTATGCTGATGACCTCGTCTTGTTGAGTTCCGAACCTATCAATCTGCAAAGAATGTTAAATAATCTAGTTAACTACTGTGAACTCTGGAACCTTCAGATAAACCTAAGTAAAACTAAAGTAATGGTTTTTAAAAACGGAGGAAAGGCATCTAAATATGAACAATGGTTTATTAAAGATAAAAAATTGGAGGTAGTGAAGCAATACAAATATGTGACGCTGACTTCCACGCTTAACTTGAAAACTCATCTATCCAATAAGCTATCGGCTGCTAAAGTTGGTCTCAATTCCACTTGGAAACACCTTATGATTAATAATAGTGTACCTTTACAAAGTAAAAAGACTGTGTTTGACTCTGTTTCACGATCCGTTATGTGTTACGCCTCGCAAGTTTGGGGTTACCAGCATTATGATGAAGTGGAAAAATTATTTTGTTTCTTTCTAAAAAAAACTATTTTCACTCCCTTATAATACCCCTAGCTATTTTCTTTACCTGGAGACGGGATCCCCCTCCATGTTTCAGCACACATTAGGTACTCATTTTTCTTATTGGCAAAAGGTTTTGAATATGTCAAACAACCGTCTTCCTTTTATTCTCGCGAATAAGGTCATCAATAGACAAGTATTCTGGTATGCAGAATGAGAAAAATTAGTTGGAAAATTGAATGGCAGTATGCTGGTGAATTATACTAATTGTGAAGACTTTAAAAGATGGTGCTAGGGGCAGTCGAGGTTGCCCACAAGAAGGAATTAATGCATAAAATTGCCACCTCACAATTTCATACTTTGTATAAACATTTAAATTTCGAACTAGGCCATCAAAGTTATTTAGTAAATAATAAGATGCACCTACTTAAAATTATTTTTAAAATAAGAGGCCAGTTATTTAACTTGAATTTTAAACCATGGTGTACAGATCGGAGCGGGAACTGTTCATTATGTAACATGGTTGTGTATGAAGATACTTACCATTTCATATGTCGCTGTCCAGTGTTAACTGAATGTAGAAAATATTGATTATGTAAAAATGTGTTAACATTTGATGACTTTATAAGTTATCTAAATGGTCAAAACTGGTACAATCTGTACAGGTACATTATAGTAGCTTGGCGTTACCGACAATTCATGGTTGCGGAATTTAATTATTAAAATATTCTTTGTTTTCTGCTTTATTTCCTCTTCTGAATTTGTGTATTTTCTATTTTATTTGTTTTTAGCTTAGTAAATGTAAATAATTAGAGTCAACCTGGCAGACGGACGTTGTCCATTGCTATATAAGTTTAATTTGTCACACAAGATAATTTTATTTTTTGTATTTTTCTTTTAATAAACTTAATTATCTATCTATCTATTTAGCTACCAGACACTCTCTGGCGGAGAAGTGATTTGGAGGATCTGCTCTGGCAGCTCCCTGCCCTGGTGTTATACTGATGGGAGATTTTAACTCTCATAACACCTGGTGGGGCTCAAATCGAACCGATACTCGAGGCAGAGCTCTTGAAGAAATTATAGATAATAATATCACCATGATACTCCTCAAATATGGTGCAGCAACATATTTTAACGCACACTCAGGGCGCTTTAGCGCCATTGATCTGAGTGCTGCAACGCTCACCGTAGCCGTACGTTTGGAATGGACTACCTTAGATGAATTATACCACAGTGACCACTATCCAATCTTGGTATCGACTCCATCTCCAGAGCAGATTTTATAACGCTTTGGAGATACGACATCAAAAGAGCAAATTGGTCTGCGTACTCTGCTAGAGTTACGCATCTCACAGGAGATGCCACACTTGATGCAAACAATTTTGAAGAAGCGCTTAAACAAGCAGCCGAGAATTTAATCCCGCGGGTAGGCGGGAGAGTCGTAAGACCCTCCGTCCCCTGGTGGACCACGGACGGCAATATAGCCAACGCAGCCAAAAAGCGAGTCTTTAATAGATTCTAAAGGTATCCTACGGAAGGGAATTTAGTACAATTTAAAAGATTAAGAGCTAGAGAGAGGCGGATAATAAAAGAAGCAAAACGGAAAACCCTCACTTCCTACGTGTCTAAGATTTCATCATCGTCGACGCTAAAGAAAGTGTGGGAAAATGTAAGAGCCCTCTCTGGTGGACGTAGAACCCCGTTGATACCAGCTCTAAAAATTTATGATGTCGTCGTCACCGAGCCACGAGACGTGGCCTTTGCTCTCAAAGTTACTCGGCCGAATTCCTCCGACGAAAAGGTGACGTGGAGCAACAGCCACTCGATTTTGAGACCGCCATCAATGACGCTTATAACGAATCGCTGACCATCCATGAATTAGAACATGCACTAAACAAATGCAAAGACACTGCTCCAGGGATTGATGGTATCCCATATGCTATGCTAAGAAATCTGAACTCAGCTGGGAAGCTTGCTCTTCTCCAGTTGTATAACAGCATATGGGAGACGGTCAATACCCTGATGGTTGGCGGGAAGCAGTCATTATACCGATCCCTAAAGAAGGAAAAGACCCTAGTGACCCCTCTAGTTACAGGCCTATTTCGTTGACCACCTGCTTGAGTAAGGTCCTCGAATCTATGATTAATTATAGATTAGTATATGTTTTGGAAACGAGAGGACTTTACAGCCAGCATCAAGCGGGATTTCGCAGATATCGTTCCACGTTGGATCAAATGAACCAACTCGAGGTCTATGTGCAAAATGCATTTATGCGGAGGGAGCATGTGCTGGCCGTGTTCTTTGACCTTAAGGATGCCTATGATACCACGTGGAGATATGCGATTCTGCGAAAGTGTCACGAATGGGGACTGAGAGAGAAGCTGCTGAGGTTCCTCCGTGGCTTTCTAGAGTCGCGAAGGTTTCGGGTGCGACTGGGGTCGGTCCTTTCGGACCCTTATTCTCTTGAGAACGGAATACTACAGGTGTCGGTATTAAGTGTTACACTATTTACGATGGCGGTTAATTGTCTTGCCGAAGTTGTAGGATACCCTCTCCAAACATCTTTATATGTTGATGACCTCGCTAATTATTTATTAGGGAATGATCTTAGCGAGGTGAATGAAACCCTATAACAGGCAATAGACAGAGTGGCTAATAAAGCTTCTAGGAACGGGTTTAAATTCTCTAATACTAAGACGGTGTGCCAACATTTTTGCCGCTTAAGGCACGAGCATAGTCCCCCTACTTTATTTTTGGACAGCACGCAGATTCAATATAAAGAAAGCACCCGTTTCCTAGGCTTCATATTCGATACTAAGTTAACGTGGCAGGACCATGTAGTCTCATGTAAGAAAGCAAGGAGAACCATCAATATTTTGAAATTTCTTGGCAGCTAAAACTGGGGTACGGAGCGGGAAATCCTAAAGCGTATTTTTATTGCTGGAAGTGTTTTAATTGGAATATGGAGCGCCAGCGTATAGCTCAGCGCGCAATCACGCCTGAAGGTATTAGATAGAATTTATAATGAAGGAATGAGGTTATTTGCAGGCGCCTTCCGGACCAGCCCTTTAGAAAGTGTATATATAGAGTCAGGAATGCTACCACCTCAACTTAGGAGGGAACAGCTTACCCTGACATACATTGCCGGAATATGGGGAAAGCGGTTCATCCGTTATTCCATACCATATCCGAGGGCCCATTTCAACAAGAGTACCGTCAACAACAATCAAGGACGTGACCCTCGGGGTCCGGAGCGCTAGAGCTCTTAGAAGCGGAGGGAGTAGACTTTGGCCCAGTGGAGGGTTGGCGCTTTCCGCACTCTCCCCATGGCTACTACCTTCTGCAAGCGTCCGTATGGACCTGGCAACACATAAAAAAGAGGAAACACCACCCATCGTCTATAGGCAAAAATTGTTAGAAATATTAAACTTTCATTATGACTTCCGACCTGTCTTTATTGACGGGTCGAAGATAGGCGGCGGTGTAGGTAGTGTTGCGTACATTTCTACATACATTTCTAGCAATAGTTCATTATAGCCTTAAAATATAAATCTCAGTCAACGATCAAAAGGATAACAGATGAATACAATATAGTGCACTAGAGCTAGGTGTATAGCAAAATTCTAATTCCAAAAAATATAAAACGAGACTTATTAACTAAAAAAAAAAAAAAATTTAAAATAGGAATGCACAAGAATCAGTAATATGTGGTTTTCCTTATGATTAGCGGAAGCGATTAACATTAAATTTAACTTTCAAGGCTCACTTAATAGAAAAAGATAACGCTTCTGTTAAAAATTATGGAGAAATTATTTCTAGATTTAAGGAAATTTAGAAGTACGTTTTTCCTGGGAGTTTTTGGCTTTTTTTTAAAGAAATGTATTTATGATAACGGTACATATGGATCATTTTATTACAGAGGATTATTTTGAAACAGTGCTGACTCGTATACAAATTTTTAGTCTTATATTTTGTGATTTCAAATAATTTCCTTATGGCTAAAAATCAGAACTTTATTGTAAAAAAATATGCTCTATATTTATTTTTATAAATATTTATAAAAATATTATAAATTAATATAGTTATTTTTAATTTTTTTCAGTAAAAATCAACAAATTTCTCACCAATTCTTGTTTATATAGCTGGAGGTGAAATGTTTTCGGGTTCTGGTGAAATTGTTAAATCATCAGAATTTTTCTTGGATTACAACTTCTTGGTGGTGATGTTAAGTTAAAGACTTGGTGTGTTAGTTATGTAAATCTATAATCTGTATTTTTGTCTGTCTATTGAAAACAATTTGCATCTACTCATTTTTTTTTTTTTTGTTCCAAATTTGGTGGTGTCCTGCCGTTATAAGTGTACTGATTTAATCTTGCTGTATCATGCTTAACAGAATTTTATAATTCCTTTCTTTCCTCAATAAGGAATGAGGTATCGACAGACCTGCCTCCTGAAAGAAATACAGGAACTTTTACAGAAAGTCTCTTCGTCATATTCGTATATGATAGAACAAATCTGTAACAGGTCATATTATTGACACATAGTGTCCAATCTTTATCTAGTTTCGACCACATTTAAGGTCGAAATATCTTCCCATCGACTCTGCTCTCTTACTTGGGTTCTTAGCACCGCGAACACATCCGCCATCCAGTAGTGAGCGTTGTATTGGCGCTACAGTAAGATAAAAATAATGGGAATGCAGCTCTATTGCTGCTGTTTGATGACATCATTTTTTAGTATATTACTTTCTATATTATATTTTCTAAATTATTTTCTCACTAAAAATACTTGTTCTGGAAAAAAAAAATATCTGGTGGGACACTTATATGACTTTCACTTACTGTAAATAGAATTATATATAAAATGACAAATTTTCTTTCAAAATTATTCATTTATCCCAAAATAGACATAGAGGTTGTAGGGGAGAACAAGAACCGATCCAGTAGGTAGTAGAATTGATTACATTTTAGTATAGTAGGTTCAATAACATTGAATCAACCCCACATTCAAAATTCAACGGCACAAATTCCGTGAGAACTGTTTAAAATCAATTTTTCCCCAAAAATATTTCAAATAATAATTCAAAAGTTGGTCTATTCCAAGTTTAAAGAAAATCGTTGCGGCCGTTTTTAAGTAAACTCCAAAAACTATACTCTTTATTAATTCTGGCCTCCGGTTCATCAAAAGAGATCTTATTATCTAGTTCAAGTTATAAAAAGTAAAATGAAAAACTCAAAATCTCTATCAATCTTGGGCGGTAAAATTTGTTCATACAATAGTTCCCAATCAGTTAGTGTGTATAGGACATTCGAAATATTTTCTTTTTTCAAAAAATTTCAGTGTAGTCCAGAATTCGAAAGGTAATCTATAGTCCTCAGTTTCATTTTAATATCTTCGTAATAATTAGTTTTGCTCTTTTCTATTAGTATGAGGTCTTAGCAAATTTATACCTTAGAAGTAGTTTAGTTTTAAAATTAAATTTACGACAAAGTCTATATAATTTATTAAGTTCTCTCTTTGCCAGGAAACTTTCTTGAGTGAACCAAGGTTTGTTTGAATTTAAAATTCTCTAATTTGTTTTTTAATTTTCAAAATTCCAGTTTCAATCATATCTTGAATAGTATTACAAAATTTATTATTATAAAATTCTGAGCTATTACAATTAAACTGTAAATTTAAGTGCCTATCCAAGACAATTCAAAATAAAATTAAATTTGCATTGATCAATTATCTATGAACAATCAATAGCTATCCTATTATCAGGCTCTTCCCTATTCATATTATTGAAGCAGAATGACAGTTTATACAAATAATGATCTGGTGTTTCGAAGTAATTTTCAACCTTAAAATCTAAAAAAAAAATGCTAAACAGCTAGAAGACAGCCAAATTAAGTCAATCACACTCATATCTTGATAAGTATAGGCTTCTGGAGTATCATTGAACGATCGACCATTTCAAAAATCAGACAATGCGTCTGTGAGCCTCTCCTGTTTACCACGCTATCTAAAGAAGATCTACTGTTAGATATATTATAATTCGAAAAACTTCATTATCAAAATTATTGAGATTAACAATCTCATACTAAATTTATATGTATTTTATAGAAACAATAATTTAATAGAAAAATAGTTGTAAGAATAATCTTTATTAAAGTAAAAATAACTACATATAGTAACATAAGTAACTCTGAACAGTAGAAGACAGTACTGAATAAACTACGGCGAACTTTGTAGTAAAGAGAGCTGGCTCTTTATCTTCAAAATAATATAGGGCAGTATGTAATCTGCAACCGGCCTGGCCGGATCTACGTCACTCCTCAATCATATTTTTGAATTGTTCCATAAGTAATTATTAAAATTTACTTGTACGCTTACACCGAGCTTATAACGGATTTGGATTTTGAGGAACTAGTGAGTGGGTATTTGTGTTTTTTTGTGGTCAAGGAATTTAAAAGGAGACTGTCTAGACGACAGAGAAGGAGAAAATGCCACTCAGGACCTACGACGGATCGGAGTTGACAATCACCAGAAGCAGCTTGAGGCGAAATCTAAAACAGGTTGGCCAACCTACCTTCATTAGAACAAAATTATTTTTGACAATTATCATTTAGATAGCCCAGAGAGGCCTCTAAAGTACCCGTACAACCAAAATATCATTGTGATAAGTAAATTATCGAATTCTTATTTAAATAGATTTATTTCCAGTTGTCATAACAGCTGATTTCTAGATACATAACAATTTTAGTTTGTTAATTACATTCTATCAGTAAACTGTTAATTTTCAATTGCAAGAGGAATAACGTAAAATTTTAAAGAGATGTACATCTAACATATTTACGGTACCCAAAGGCCTTAGATTATAATAGTGTTTAAATACGTTTCTTCCAAATTCGTGGCATAGTTTATGTCATTTTCATTTTTGTCAGTAATTCATATTTGCGAAATAAGTTATAGTTCGTCTATTCGCGTATACTTTTAGAATAATTGTATTTTACGGTAATTGTAGAGTAGACGATGAATAGGAAGGGATTAATTAATTTTCTAATAAATAGTACCTCAAATAAATAGCTTAATTTAAATTGAATACTAAATCGAAGTGGGAGAAGCGAATTTTATAGATTGGTAGGAAAATTATGAATTTACATAACAGATGTTTTTTTGTGAATTTATTTATCTATTTCTGTCTTTATTACTGATATTATTTTTTTTTTTTATAAGTTTAAATATTATTTTGCGTCCTGTTAACGTTTAGTTCCTATAGAAGAGAAAATTGTAGTTTCTATATTCAATTAGCCAGTTACGTTCAGGAAGCTTTACATTTATTTATTTACTTTTTAGGAAATAAGAGGAAGTTCATTTGGTTTGTTCTTTTAGTTTCTTTATAATTAATCTGAAGATTATTAAATTTATTTATTTAGGCATTTCATTGTTATTATAATAAATATTACTTGTGGTTGTTTTCAACTTAACGATTGGTTTTCTTCTCACCTACCTTTTTTTTATTTTATGCGCATACATATTTATATAGTATTGACATTCTTAGTAGGTACTAGTACCATATTTTCTCTAGGCCTTGTAGCAGCGAATAACTGAATGTAAATATTGTAAACCGCCCTTCCCGTCATATCATCTTTACATTTTTCTTCTGACCCTTCCTGACCGGGATTACCGATTTTTATGAACACAATTTTTTTCCCCTTCCTTCATCCATCCTAAAGTTTTATTTTTTTAGGATTTCTTCATTTGCCCACATAAACGAAGTGGCGTCTAATATCCCACCTCTATGCAGGCGACCTGAGTGGGCGCAACAAAGTAACTTAGGAATTATCCCCGTGACAACATCCGATTGGGACTAGAATACTGACAGAGCTATTTTCCTTCAAGAATGTTTTTTTGTCTGGGTAACAGGTCTCTGGGAATCTCTACCGGAAATAAAGGTGGGGGTTAGGGGTGGTTTAGGTTAGCGGAAAATAGGAGCCTCTTTCGCAATATTGGTCTCGAACCTGCTTTTTACGGGTGTTCTTGGACACAAGGACACATGTCTGTTACACATGTGTATGGCAGGGACAAGCGTCATTGTCTCTATTATTTTATCTATGGATGAGCTCAGTGAGATGTCGAATCCGAGATGCCGATTAGAAGGTCGAACAGGTTTAATAGTGAATTGTTGCTATGCTAAGTCTTTAATCAACTTGTTTGGATCCCTTACTGGGCATTTCGAGCGTGAAGTCCTAGTATGATATAAATCCATACTTTTGATATTTGTTTTTTTAACGAATTTCAGTTTTACAAAAACAAAAACAAAAAATACCTGCTTCTTTAAATATATTAACGTTAATATTTTTGCTAGTTATAATTATTAATTATGTGAAATAACCCACATAGTTAATTAATGTGCTTTCACCGCAAGAACTGCTATCATTATTAAAATAGGCCCCAACACTAATTAAAACTATTAAATATAGACAGTTGATTAGATTTATGGAGTTATGAACTTTCTAGTAAAAAAAGTAATCGTTTTATTATATTATAAACTAAAAAAAAATGCAAATTTAGAATTTCATAAAGTGGCTGCTAGGAGGCACATAGCTGCAGCTGCCAGCGTAATCGCGTAGTGCAAAAAAAAAATTCTGTTTTCTGTTAATTATATAACTTAGTTAATTATGAACATGCTTAATTAATGTACGTTAAATTCAAGAACCTGCTATCGACATTTTATGTAGGTTCTGCCCCACTAGTTATATTATCTTTTACTGCACAATAAACAAAAAATGTAAATTGAGAAATCTTATAAGGTGATAAGGCCCCTATTTATGCGTGCAAGTTTCCGGGTTCAAATTTATTTATATATTTCTTGAGTGAAGCTTTCTTTTAGATATTAATTAATTATTTCCCTAAAATAATAACACTAGAAATTTTTCCAGCACAATATTTTATACTTTATAGCACATAAATGAATTCGTTCAAAGTAATTATTGAATTAATTTTATTCGTACAATTTACGAAATGCATCGAATTAACGGTCAATACATCGTGTGGTATGTTATGTGGAAGAGAATTTAAATCTAGAAATGGTCGTATTGTTGCAGCATTCAATGGTATTCCATATGCAAAACCACCAATTGGTAAACTTAGATTTCAGGTGAATATGAATGTGTTAACACTTTAGCAATTCTTAGATTTTTTTTCGTCATATAAATAAATTTGTGTTTTACGAATTCATTTTAACATTTTCTTTGTAAATAAATGGTAGTTTAAACTTTTATCTCCACTTAGATTTTCTTCCCTTTCAGGATCCTCAGCCACCAGAACCATGGTCAGGTGTTAGAGAAGCGTACAACTTTGGTGAAGTCTGTGTACAAACACCAATCCTTTACCCACCAGTAAACACTACTAAGTTGGGCAATGAAGACTGCCTGTATCTATCTGTTTACATCCTAATGCAAGTATTAATAACTAAATAGTAATAAATGCGTTGTATTTCTTTTTTTTTTAATTTGTTATTAATGGAAGAAATACAAACCGAAAGTAATAAATAAATATATAATAACCTCGACCATAATCTCGACTTTTTTGATGAAAACTCAATGTTTTTCTAGAAAAAAAAAAACCTGGTGTGAAACACTCACAAGACTTTCCCTATTATTTGTATCAAATGTTTACTTGCTTTCAATTTGAAAACCTTAGGTCTTCTGGTCTTGACCGGAAATATTCACACAAGGTGGTTTTTGGGAGATGGATGGGGTTATGTTTTCCTCTATAGTTATCTTTCTGTGTGGGTTCAACATAATAACTCACTTACTTACTTATATCTGCTTCTCCCTTCACGTAAGAGTTACCGTTCAGGCCAGGGCACTCCTCCTCTTCTTCCTGTCATAACAGTAGTCGTCAGCCAAACCGCGACCCGCCATCTCCTCCAGGATTCCAGCTTCCCATTCTGACGTGGTCTTCCACTCCTTCTTCTCCCTGGTGGCACCCACCAACCCGTAGATCTTTTCTGGCCAAGTAGTCAGAGCCATCCTTCTCATGTGACCGTACCAATTCAATTTCTTCGCTCAATTCCTGGTAGTGTCTTCTCTTACTTCCATCCTTATCCTTCCTTACCTCTCTTACTGTTATCCTTTCATTTCTCATCCTATCCATCCTTGCTATTTCAGAGAGCTCCTCCAAAAATCCATCTCTACACTCTTCATCTTCTGCTTAATTTTGCACGTTTCCGTCACACACAGCAGGATGCCTTCGATTATTGATTGGAAAAGCCTTTTCTTATTTTCTTTTGAAGTGGTCGTATTCCATAGCTCCGGTTACAGAATTTTTATGGCCTTCCTTGCGTTTGCAATTCTTTCATGTTCTTCCAAATCAGATCCCTCATTTCTATTTATTGTTGATCTCAAATACCCAAACTGCTCTACAGGTTGTGTTACTTTCCCATTAATGTCCAATCCTTCTTCTGCCTCATCTCCTACAGCCATTCTGTTTTTATGATATTCATGTTCAGGCCCCAATTCTTATATTCATCATTTAATTTCCTCGTCATGAATTCCAAATCCTCCTTATCTTGCGCGATCACTACTTAGTCATCCGCAAGCCACATCCACCAGATACACTCGTCCCCAAATGGCTCTCCCATAGCTTTACACTTCCTATTCCAATCAACCATTTTTTCAATCCTTTACTGCCTTCAAAACATCCCGATAACCGGTTCTTTATCTTAACTTGGTATGTATCTCCACTATACATAATCTACACAGCTTTTATTAATTTCTTATCCAATTTCTGACAAAGATAACCATACTTTACATCTGGGTACGTAATCTAGGCTTTTTTTATGTCCATAACAAAAAGGCTACATTAGCTCTTTACTTCTTGCGGATAGTTTTTCTATCATTTGCCTCATGATAAATATTAATCCATGCAAGACCTTCCCACAGTGAAGCCACTCTGTTCTTCCGGCGTGCAATAACTATTTTCCAAACGATCTCTCAGAATCTTTCCTAAAATCCGAGTGACAGAATTTTGAACACATATAGTTGAACACATTGTAGTTTCTACAGTCATCTTTTCTTCCTTTTTTGTGAATGGCTGTAATGAATCCTGGTCTAAGATCTTCAGGCAAATATCTTTTTCTAAAATTTGATCAAATAAATGTTTCACTGTCTTCACCAATCCAAAACCTTCAATAGTTCCATAGGTATATTACAGGTCCTGGAGCTTTCCCTATTTTTGCTTCTCTCAATGCTTTCTCCACTTCCTCCTCCGCCACCTGTAGACACTCGCTGGCTTCTTGGTTTCTTTTCCGATTTTGCTCTTTTTATTGGCTCAAAAATAACTCTATCCTCCTGCAGCAACTTTTTATAATATTCTTCCCATTCGCCTTCACTCAGTTTTCTTATTAGTTCTCATCAAACTTTTTAAGACTGTCCATGCCTCCTTAGATTTGTTACATCCCAAACAATTACCAACTCTTCTGCTCTCTCCTCCAACTGTATATTGTTTCCCTTACGTACTTCCTTCTTTACTCCAAAGTTTCTCTTCCTATATTCCAGAGCGCATGTGTATGTTGTTGATATATATCCGCTCACTCTATCTCTGTTTTACAGTAACAGAGTTCAAATTTACTGACATTTTGCAGCTACTTCTGTTACACAAGGTACAAGTGTTTCGTATTCTACATAGATAGATCATATTTTCGCTTCTTCTTTCATCCTGTAAATTAAATAGTTATGGGTGACTCTGACAATTTTGAAAAACTATTTGAACAATTCGGTCAGATGAATCAGTCTATAAAATTTTTACAGCAGAAATCTGACAGCAAATCAGTCAGATACGGCAAAATCAAATAACCTGGGTATGTCAAAAAATATCAGTAGCTGCAAATCTGATATTAAGTCAAATATTAACAGTCTGAGAAATGATTTAAAGATATTGAATGTCAAAAATGTTAATCTAAATAAAAAGTTTAAGAAACAAATTATTCACTTGAATCTGGTATCTTTAGGCCAATAAAATAGTCCAACAAACAGCGCTTCTCTGAAATAGGAAATATTTTCTCTGATGAAAATAATTGGCGAGCTTTTTTTTTATTAATTTTTACTTTCTCTTACTAAGAGTAATAAGAAAAAGATTACGATCGTGCCAGATTTTCGAATTGAGTTTTCCCCGGAAATACACGTTTTATGGTCGTCCCCTGAGCCCAAAAAAATGATTTTTTAGAAAATAGTCTCTATATGGATGGATATATGTGAAAAGAATATCTCAAAAACGAAAAGTTCCAGAAGCTCAAACTTGGTATTCCGTTTATGTATTACCATCGCATCAGACACAAAGATTTCGGGCAAAATCCAATCAATCTGAAGAGCAACTTTACTGAATGTTTTTTCAGTTTTCTGCTATTTTCTCTCAAACAGCTCCAACGAATTTGTTTAAACTTCGTATAACAGCTACAGGATACAAAGAGCTACAAATTTTATTTGAAACATTTTTCCGGAAAAATTCATTTAGGGGCACTTTGGGGGTAAAAGTAGGGGTTACGTTACTACTAAAGTGCTATTTTAGTTCAACATTGTGCCCTGTCAACAACAATGACAGGAAGTGCTGAGTAAGTAACAAAATCATTTTTATTATTTGTTTCCAGTTAAAACCAACAAATTTGTTGCCAGTTCTAGTTTATATACATGGTGGTGAAATGTATTCTGGTTCTGGTGAAATTGGTAAATCACCAGAATTTTTCTTGGACTACGACCTAGTGGTGGTGATGCCAAATTACAGGCTTGGTGTGTTTGGTATGTAAATCAATATTCTGTATTTATGTTTGTCTGCATGTTGCGACTGATAACTAGTTATTATTTGTTTCAAAATCTGTTTTGGATGTAACTGCCGTTATGAAAACTGAGCCATTTGGCTCTATATTTTATGCTTTATCGAATTTTTGTAATTCATTTCTTTGCTCTAAAGAAGTTATGAGGTTTCTATAGACTAATACCTATAAGAAATACAATTCAATTATAGCTGAAATATTAGCTCACATTTATGAATTATAATTGCGTAAAAAGCGCGCCGAAATATAGTGGCGCATTACGTCAGGCGCTGAATAATTACGGCCGTCGACACCGACTGCACAAGCTGTCTATAACGTAAGTAGAAAATAGGTTTGCTGATTACGTATTCAACTTTATACTTTGTGTGATTCTTTATAGATGACGAATTACGTATTGTGATAAAGTTAGATTTTTTGAGGCTACAGTATATCTAGCTTTACTAAAAAAGTTTTTTAAATTTGATTGGTTAGTAAGAATAGTAACTAAAGTAAAGATAATAATTCAATATTGAGACCAGTTAGAGTTTCTTTTCCAGAAGCCTCTAAACATCACTTCCGCCTTTTGGGCAGTTCGTTTGTTTCAAGAGAATACTGATCGGAGACGTATAGGCTCCGGCCGCCAATGACTACGGATGTTGATACACAAAAAAATGTTTTTTTCCTTTGACTAAGAAATATATATGCTGCTAGGGTTCCTCAGCATGGAAGATGATATAATGCCTGGTAATATGGGACTGAAAGATCAAAATATGGCACTAGTGTGGATACAGAATAATATTGCCAATTTTGGTGGAGATCCTAAGCAAGTCACTCTGATTGGGGAGCCTGTAGGATCTGCATTTATCAGTTTTCATATGTACTCACCGATGAGCAAAGGTATGCATTTTCTAGTTTGTTCATTTTAATAATACCTAATTTACTAATACTTTAGTATAAATTGCGATAAATAAAAGAATGCAGTTTAAAAGAATGCATATCACTCTTATTTATTTTCTTCTTTGCCACTTCTACCATCAAGTGTAGGGCGGCGACAGACAGCTCTCCACCTAATATGCTTCTCAACTTCAGTTTAGGCAGAAGACTAAAGGCCTACGCTTTTGAACTTCGATTTAACATTATCTAGACAAGTAGTTTTGCGACGATTTCTTGGGCATCGTTATGTTTTTCAAGCTTCATGTGCTTTCTAGGAACTCAAGAGCCACCCTGACGGACCACATGTCCAAGCTATAGCAGTTGCGATTTTTATATATATCTAACAAGTATTATATACAGTTTTAGTAGCCATCAGATGGCATTGTTTATTTTAACATCTCAATATGAATCAATATTGATTTTTTTTTCGTAATCATAACTGCTAAGCTAAAATCTATCGATCATATTTATTATATTAGAGAGAACTATTGTATAAACTGAACAGTATTCAACACTGTGAGGAAAATTGAGAATCAAAGTCATCAATTCAGACTATACCTACACAATCTGGACATCTACATGCCCAAATACCTACTTTAATGAAATGCCACTTTCATTGAAAACTGGAGGTCTTGGTTCAACGACTGAACTGAAACCATACAATTCGACTTACATGGCTGTAGCAATAAGTAACTTGGATATCAGTAATTCAAACAAATCACTCTGTACAGAAAACAAACTTACCAATCTAGACTGGCAAGACATATTAATATGTTCTGAACCTTAACTGGTAATAAAAACTATCAAAATTCCAATTTAATAAGTTTCAGAATACACTGCAGGCATGATTCTGAAATTACCTATTTACGTCTCACTATTTATTGCATGATATAGTTTACTTGTTGGGTCTTAGTATTAAGATTCTTCTGAATGTTTTCAGTTCAACCTTCTGACGCCTGGAGCCTGATCTCCCAGGAACCTGGGATATTAAATAGCCTTCTTGAACCTAGCAAATCAGCTAGTCTTAGTGTTAGAATATAAAAATAAAATAAGTATTTTATTATGATAGTGTCATTTATCTACAAGATGATAAATATTTTCAGTAATGGATGTTAGAATTGTAGATGTAGTTATTGTAAAAATTTTTTTTTATATTGTGATTTCGTAGGCTTTGGTAAATTTGTATATCTCTAGACATATATTGTTCTTTTTATAAAACAGCAATGTGTTTAAGTTTGCTGGTAATGGACAGCACGATAGTATTACGGCTCTCCATAGCTGATCCCTACTACCGTTTGAATATCTATCACAGGCTAAAATGAGGTGATTAGCATCCGCTATTGATTCTTGATCACAAGTATAAATTGCGTCAATTTGGATACTAATGCGTGCCAGGTGATGGGGCTAGTAGTTTAGATCGAAACTCTTATTGTGTCTGCTTATTGTGCAATAAAATTTTCTATTTTCAGAAAGTTATTGCCTTATAGGTATTGTTGGTTGGGTGGATGTGTAATATTTACCTTTTGCGGTTTGGGTCCTGGAATAATTGATCTGTCACATTTTGTAGCATTCTTTTTTGAGGTGGTTTTTTATGTCTGAAGGTAAAACTGAATTTATATAAGGTTCAGATATTAATATGGCCTCTTTTGTTCGAGCGTCCGCAATCTCATTTCCGGTCAGCCCACAGTGGCCCCTCACCCATACCACACACACAGACCCTCAGAAGTCAGCTTATTTATCAGATTCAAGGAGTCAAGAATTAGGAAGGAGGGATCTTTGCCCGGATATTGTAATTTTTGTAAAACACTTTTACTGTCAGATAGGATTACGTTTTATTCCTGATAAATAAATGTGGTGCAAGCATTTATTAATGGCAATTAGCTCAGCCGTAAATACTGATACAACACTATTAAGTCTATATTGTAAATGCATTCCAGAATTTGAATTGTATATTGCGCAACCAACTCCGTCGCTATATTTTGACCCATCTTTATAGAAAAAATTGAAATTGGGGAACTTCTTTTCTAGCTTTGATATAAAGCGGGAATTATTGACTGAGTCAGGCAGATTCTTGTCCAATTGATAAAGCGATGTATTGATATAAGGGTTGTAGTTTTGAATGTGGGTTTTTAGGTTAAAATGGAATATAGGAAAGAAATCAGTGCGATGTAAGAATGATGAGAAGTGCGAAAGAGCACAAAAAGCTTCCACTAAAATCGGAGTTTTCTTTTTTAACCAGTATCTTCGTAAGCACCCGAGTTTCTATTCTGCTTGTTCTTTGGATTACTGGAAGCTGTTTAATACACAATGTGTCTGCAATGAAGCGGCCGGCTAGCATATTCCTTCTTACATACAGAGGGAATTCACGTGCTTCGACTAACAGGGCATTCATCGGAGTAGAATGGGGAGCACCCAGACAGGATCTCAGCGCATTATATTGAATTTTGTCCACTTTCTGCAAATGATTGTTGGCGGCATCTCCGTATAGGGCGCAATCATAGTCGATTCTGGAGAGAACAAGCTGTTTGTAAATCATTAATTATATCTTAACATCGGCTCCATAGTTGAGGTGATTAATGCATCTCAGTATGTTAAGTGATTGTTCACATCTCTAAGCAGTTGTTCGATGTGTTTTCTCCATAACCATTTACTATCTATCAACATGCCCAACCTGTTCATTCCATTCTACTCGTAAGTGACATCCACCTAGAGTAAGAGTTGTTGGTAATGTACACTTTCTATGCCTGGTGAAGATACTGCTTTTTGGTTCAGATAGTGAAAGGCCTATGTCTGAACACATTTATTGAATTTCAGCAATGCCACATCCAATCTATTTTTGGATTCTTCCAGTGTTGGCTCTAGTGTGAACAAAATAATGACGTCAGCATATTGAGATACAGAAAGACCCCCATCTATGATAGTCTTAAGTTCAGCTGAAGAGCAATGGGCTATGGATGGCTCCTTCCTGGAGCCCAATATGTGTATTTCGTGGACCGAATATTCTGTTGTTGTATTTTACTTTGATGGATCGGGTTGAAGGGAGATGGTGAACATGTCTGACCATTCTAACTGACATATCAATCATTTTATTTACAAGTACTGCAATATTTACATTATTGCAGGCGTTCGTTTGATCAAGATTTGCTACAAGCATGTACTTATGACACAAGGCAGACAATGAGTCTAGAGTGGAGTGTTTTCTTCTAAAGCCTTGTTGATAATATGGGATGATGGCATTTGTCTCTACCCACCACTCTAGTCTGGTCTAGATAAGTCGTCAAACGTCTTACTGATACATGAAGAGAGAGCAATAGGTCTGTAGGATTCTGAAGAGGAAGGATTCTTATTTGGTTTTAATACCGGTACCACGATCTGGCTCCTCAACAATCGATACGCTTTTCCTGTACCCAGACATCATTTAGTACACTCAACAGCATGTTCCTACCATTTACGGATAACTTGGTCAACATGGGATAAAAGGGAAGGGATTAGCTCAGTGGTAGCGCGCTGGTCTAGTAACGCGGAGATCACGGGTTCGAATCCAACCATCCTGCCCTTAGATTTTCTCTTCCTAGGAGACCCTACAGCTCACTGTCCGGTGATGGACAGTGTTGTCTGTAACGGGAGAACACTGTCCGGAGGCCGGCAGTGCACTGAGAAGGCTCCGGGCGCAAATGACCACAGATGTTGAGACGCCTTAAATAAAATTAAAAAAAAAAAACATGGGATAATGAATATTATCCTCGCCAGGGGAGGTAGAGGAACTGGTTTTTGAGTAAGGCTAGTAGAAGTTCGTTAAAGGAGAAAAGGTCGTTTCATTTATGAGAGGAGAATTGGGTTTCTGGGATAAGTACTTGTTGGGACTATTTCGGGAGTGACAAGTTTAAATATTCCGGAAATGTTTGAATTTTGTGTGGGCGACATGACCGTGTCTGAGAGCTCTAATGCCACTCCAGATTTCTTTTATTGGTGTATTTCTATTAAGTGAATTACAAAATTCTGCCAAATTTTCTTTTTTTTCGGTTTTATATATTTTTCTACATAATGTGGTGGCACGCTTGCAACTGATAAAACTAGACAGACTGGGAGTTAATCGATATTGTTTAAAAGCCTCTATGTTTTGCCTCCTAGCCCTTTCGCATTCCTCATCCCACCAGGGTTTTGGGGAAATTTATGGTTTGAACTGGGGTATAGCAATTGTAATGTTTTTGTGATAATGTGTGTATCGGTAGCTTGTGGCGTGAGCGTTTTAGCGAAAAGGGCTTGTGTTTGTTTGAGATAGAATATAAGAATATAATCAAGAAAGGACCACTGATTATAAAATAAATATATTTTCTAACTGAATTTAAAAAGCTTTATAATATCACAGCGATTAAGTATAAATCAATTAATTAATCTAGATTAAATGCTAAACTCTTATGTTTTAACTTATAACTGGCACTGATTTGAAGAGGGCGATTCCTGAAGTGTTCTGCTTTGAAGGCTGAGTTTAGACTGTGTACTCTTTACTCTTAGAAAGCTAATGTTAGACTCTCTTCTTTGGAATTGCTCTCTCTCTCGCGGGGGAATTCTCTTATACAAAAGAGTTACCCTAACGGGATTTTGTGCCTTTGTTTAATGATCCAAATTTACAGTACCTGACAGTAAAATACATTCTTTTTGAAGTTAAATTCACATTATAAAATATTCTAACTTATTTTTGAAAAACTATTATTTTTCATTTCGTTCTTCCACTACACAATCTCAGCTGCTCGATGATGCTACTGATAAAATGTTCATAATGAGAGCAACAGTCTTGTGAGTTATTCTGTTCAAACAGATATTTATCCACCAATTGGCATAGATACCCTACTGTGCCGATTTCAAATTCCACTTTCTACTGGTTGCATTATGATAATAATTAGGGAGGTTATTTTTATTTATGGTAAGAGTGCACCCGAATGGTCTGAACCAAACGGTTCGTCCAATAAGGATTGAAGGAGAATTGGTGTTCCATCATTTAGTAAACATAAATTTACTGTATGGATGGCATCAATTATATTTCTAACCTCCGCATTGTCAAAAAAGCAGCCGAAGCTTCTGTGATAGCAATTTAGATCCCCACAGAGTAAAATGACCTAATTAAGGCACTCCAATATTCAGTAGTTATTTTATGTCCCGGCGCGCAATATGTAGAAATAATACTAATGTTAGTATTTAATATTTTACAAATGACGCCACTTGTCTGGATTTTAGTATTGTTAAATTTGGGGTGGAAAGTTATTGGATCGAAGTTAAGATTATTCTTTATTAGAATGCACGATCTTCCATAACCATCGTTTCTGTCACTCCTTATAAATGAGTAATCTGAAATTGTAACTAAATCTGATTTTTTGAGCCAAGTTTCTGATAGTAATGCTATGTTGATGTTGTAATGTTATGATGTGGATGTGTGTATAGGTGTGGGTAGCTTGTGGCGTAGCGTTTTAGCGAAAGGGGCTTGTATGTTTGCTTGAGATAGAATATAATCAAGAAAGCACCACTGTTTTATATAATAAATATAATCTTTCAAATAACTACAAGTTAATTGATTATTATAAGCTTATTTAAATATATTGTGAAACTGGCACAGATATTTAGAGAGCAATTCCTGAAGTGTCCTGTTTGAAGGTTCAGTTTAGACTCTATACTCTTTACTCTTTTAAAGCTGATGGCTCTCTTCTTTGGAATTGCTCTCTCTCTCGCGGGGGAATTTTCTTACAAAGGTTTGCCCTAACGGGATTTTGTGCCTTTGTTTTTCTATTTAGTAATGACCAGATTTAATATACCTGGTTCTAAAATACATACTTTTTGAAGGTAAATTCACAGCACTAAAAATTATAAAATATTAACAAAAATACAATTTTGGATACTATAAAATATTCAGAAACTTTAAACTATTATTTTTCGATTTTGTTATTTCACTACATTATCCCCCCTCCTGGAGAAATTTTTCGGCACGAAAAATTTGGGAGATAATCTGGAGTTGTAGAGGCTTGGAAGTTATCGAGAGGCGTGTGTGTGTAACGTCTGCAAGGTGGCCGTGTGTTGTAGGCTGCAGTCATCTTCTTCTGCGGCAAACGCTGCTTGGATGTGTGAGCGTTGCTGTGGTGTTTGAATATCTTCTACTGGAGCGAACGCTGCGTGAGTGGGTGAGCGTTGCTGTGGTGGTAGGCTGATAGGCGAACACTGCTTGGCGAGTGAGAGTGTTGCTGATGAAGATGTGACTGGCAATGGGTAGACAATTCAGACTGGCAAGGGTGATCAATGTAGACAAGTCGGTACTGTAGGTGTGTATGTACTTTCTTGAATGAACTCTATATGGACAAAAAAAACTCTTAAGTATTTCAAAAATAATTAATAAATAAATAAATAAACAAAATACACAAATAAAAAAAATATATATATTTAATAAGCGTGCAGGGATGCGCAAGGATGTGAGGATAATAGCAAAGGGTATGAGAAGATGAAGATCTTTTCCTTTTGTAGAAATCTTGTGTTTCTGAAAATAATCATACAGAGCTATACATAAATTTATATGATAAAATTCTAACAAATAACGTGCAATATTGACTAATCATGCAATTAAATTCATGCGCATGCAATAACATTCGTGCTCATGCAATGGTGCAGTCGACGAAGATTCTTGGATCTGTAAAAGAGAGGTTAAACAAATTTAAATTCCAACAAATATTAGTGAAAAAATTATTAAAGCTAAGAGGTAAAGATAAAATATCTAGCTTGAGGGAGTATGCACAAGGGTGAAGCCGACTGTATGTTCATCAACTCTTCAGCTTTGCTGTGTTTTCTAGATACCTTAAGTTAACAATAACATTAAAAATAACATTAAAATACAAATGATAAACAAGTATAAGAATAATACAAATTATTTAATTTCCTTTTAAGGCGAACTGAAAAAAAATTAATTAATTAGGCAAATACAATATATAAAAAAATATTAAACAAAATTCACGTGGTCATCTTGATTTCTGCAACATAAAGTAAATTACAATTATTATTTAAAATTTTTGAAATATACAATGCATTAATTACAAATATTAAAGGACGAATAAATTTATAAATCGTAGTACAAGAGTTTTCTGTGCTGAAACAAAAATAATATATCGATTATTGCAACAACTAAAGTAAAAAATATATCAATACACTTTAGACATTTTTGTTCTTAAGACAAAATTATTACATATAACATTTACATGTGGTGTAGTATGTAAAGTTAAGAAGTGTGATAGATTGAGAATTATTTCAAGAGATTATGTCAAGTATTTTATTTCAAGTGTTATGCATTGTGTGCGCGAGGTGGCACAGAAATTTTGTGGCTAGTTACTAGGGATTTTAGTGAACATAGCGATTAGTACTAAATTGATGCGTTTGAGTACTAGTTAAAAATTGAATGTTGAATTTAAGTGTTAGGTACGTGCGCAAATTAATGATTGCCCTGTAAGAACGTTTCTATAAGTATTAATTGGAAATTTCCCTTTAATTGCGAAACTATGATTTCGCCAGAAAAATTTGGAATTTTTGGACATTGTCCGCATGCTAATGAAGGGGCATGATGCCTTAATTAGGTATGTTAAGGTTCTTAGGTTAAGAACTGGTGGAAGCAGGTATGATAGCCATGGTCAATCCAGGTGTTCGAGAAAGCGCCTGAAGGCTAACTCGTTTTGGGCTGTATTTGGAAACAATTACGAGCCGTATGTCCAAATTTTGAACAAAATTGGCAAGTGGGCCTATTTTGGAGGTTATTGCTAGTTTCATTACCATTATTATTATTATGACTATACTGGGGTCAATCTGAATAAGGGTTAAATCGCGAATTGTTTGAATTAATTCGAGGACTATGATTATTACTATAATATTGATTATTATTATTATTGTTATAACGATTATTATTATATACCCTACGATTGAAATTTTTTGGTACATTAAAATTGTTAGGCATTTTGCCAAAGTTAGTACGAGGTTTTGGTCTAAATTTGTTGGTGCAGTCCACGTCAAAATGTGGACCGGAACAATGGCGACAAGGTCTGTTCCTTATTACATTAAATACTCTAAAAGTGGTAGTTGGTTTTAATTGTGGCTTTTGACTTTTATTACGATGCGGGCATTCTCTGTGGAAATGCATTTGTCCACAGTAACGACAAGGAGATGGGGGTGTACGAGAATTGGAATTTTTCGCAGTAACAGCGAAAACTGTAGGGTTTGATTCAGAAGCCTGAACTTCTTTTAGGGCATTGGCATAGGAAAGTGCTTCATCTAATTTTTGAGGTAGCTTCGTTCGTACCTCATTACGAAGCGGTTGAGGAAGTGATTTCAAGAATGCATCAGTGGCCAGTTTATCTAATATTGTTTGTAAGGCCTCGAGTGGGTTGGCTTGAGCTTTTACATGAATGGCGGATTGGATATGTCTAATCCTATCCGCGAATGTTTCAGGAGACTCAGTGGGCAAGGACTGAATATTAGTCATCTGTTGTAAGAGGACTAGGGGTGTTTTCTCCTTACGAAATCGGGCTAGAAGTCGCTCAGAAATTAGAGGATACGTTATATTTGTACCCTAGCGTTGTAATTCCGCTTTCTGGGTGAGGTAAAAGATTTTTGCAGACCCTGAGAGTCTAAGTGCTAATATTTCTAATTTGGCAGCGTCGTCCCAGCCAGAAAGACTAGCACAATGGCTAATTTGGTCTAGGAAATCGGACACTTTGGCTGAATTTTCGCCATCGAAAGTAGGTAAACTATTAATTAATTGTAAATTTCTTAAAGAAATAGCTGTTGATTGCTGGGGGTGGGAGGATTGGCTAATTGTTGCTGAGCAAGTAAATATTCTACAGCAGCGTCGATTTTCATGTTCTGTCCGTTAATTTTGTACATTTTGGAAATACAAATTCACACGGGATAAGGGTGCAAATACAAAAATTGAAAAATGAAATTCAATAAAAATTCAATTATGGGAAATATTTAGATACTTCCGTTGAGAAACTAATTTAAAGTTAATAAAATTATCTGATGGATAATTAGTTTAATTATTAAATTGGAAATTTTACGTACTTGTAAATTTGTGGATTCTTGTTGAAAATATCCCACCGCTGCCACCAATGTAATGTTATGGTGTGGATGTGTGTGTAGGTAGCTTGTGGCGTAGCGTTTTAGCGAAAAGGGCTTGTGTGTTTGTTTGAGATAGAAGTAATAAGAATTTAAGGAAACACACATATGTTTTATATAATAAATAGTATTCTGTTAAAATAATAACAACTTATGTGGTTTATAAACTTGATTACTATTAACTGGCACTGATTTGAAGAGGGCGATTCCTGAAGTGTCCTGTCTGAAGGTAGAGTTAAGACTGTCTACTCTTTACTCTTTTAAGCTGATGGCTCTCTTCTTTGGAATTGCTCTCTCTCTCGCGGGGGAATTTTCTTACAAAGGTTTGCCCTAACGGGATTTTGTGCCTTTGTTTTTCTATTTAGTAATGACCAGATTTAATATACCTGGTTCTAAAATACACACTTTTTGAAGGTAAATTCCAGCACTAAAAATTATAAAATATTAACAAAAATACAATTTTGGATACTTTAAAATATTCAGAAACTTTAAACTATTATTTTTCGATTTTGTTATTCCACTACAATGTTATTTAATTTGAGAAACGTCTCCAAGTAATTTTTGTTAGCGTGAAGGGATCTATATTTAGCTGTAGAATTTTACCAACTGTAGAATTTTAATAATTATTTTTAAATATCAAAAATTTAAATATTGTTATATTTTATTAGGATTACTTTAATACAGGATAAAATTGAAATAAAAAATAAATGAGAAGTTGAACAGTACAATAAAAGAACATTCAGAAAGTAAACATTCATTTATCTCATAAGAACAGTTAATAGAAGATATTTCATAAAATTATGATGAGTTATGTTTATTATGTGTTGTTTACATGTGCCAGGTTGGAGCAAGTGGTTTGTTAATTAGTCTGTGTTCATAGTTCAGATAGTCAGTGTGCGTAGTTGCACTATTTATACTAGCTGCCGAACTTTGGTTTCGGCTACTCAATTCAATACTATTTTGCTGTGAAAATGCGCTCTCTAAATTTGCAATAAAATTTGTGTCATTTCATTTTTGTTTGAATGCTCATTATTTACTTTCCGGATTAATTGCAATAAGTACTATTTATTTTTCCCCTCGTTTATTTCTTCCTCTTGATTTTTCTGGCTATTTCTGGAATTTTTCTGGAAATTTGACTGATTTGTAATAAATTGAAGTTAGATACTGTTTCAGTATTTCCGTGTTTTGCTTCGTATTTTTGACTATCTCTGAATTCCTTTGATGTATTTATTTTTGGATGTTTTTTTAATTATTTATCTGGTTGATAAGTTATTTTATTTGTCACCGGCGTTGGTAATTCCGGGAAATGGTTTTCTTTTGTAAGTGCTTCGAATTTATTTTCATTTGTAAATGATTCAAATTTGTTTTTTGTAATGGTAGCGTATGTGTTTCTATTGAGGAATTTATATTTTAAGGTCTGGTTAAGTGCCGTTTTTACAGGGCAGTACCTACAGGTACTGCTCACTGTTACCTACAGGTACCGTTCACCATTACAAAGTATGGAGATGGGTATAGTAGCCTCAGTTAGGAGGCATTCGCTTAATTTGTGGTTCTCTGCACAGTGTTCACATCTCACCTTACTGCGACGCTGATCTTCCGTGTGTCTGAGCCTTAAATATTTTTACACTGGTGGGGGTATATAAGGTTTCACTTTACAAAGCACGCCGTACAATGAAACATAACGTTTGGCTGTCAAATGTTATGAAGCATACGGGAATTTTCTTGTTTAGAATGTTACTACTATTTTGGATTTTGCGAGTGAGGCGCATGACTGTGATTGGTTTGGCTGGGGAGACGATTTTCCTTAGAATTTCCTCCTCAGCTAATTCTGTGTCAATGTCTCCAGTTACTCCTGTACTGTGTACCCTAAAATTGGGAATATACGCGGAGATTTCTCTTTCTTTGAATATATCCAATGACAATAACTCGTTGGCAGTCTGTGGACTGCTAGTTACTATTCTCATTCTGTTTATTCCTGTAACTGCGATATCTATTAGTTCGTTTCTATGTGACGTTTTCGTGAGTAACCATTTACCCACGGCCACCCGATTTACGTTTCCTAGATTACCCCTATTACCCTCTAGGTTAATGACAAATGGGACCTTGTCACTGGTTTTATACCTGTTTTTTAAAGCGTTTTTTATATATTCAGTTTTGTATTTTGTACCACTATTTTCATGTACGGATATTTTGTTTCTCTGATTAGTTTCCACGGGCGTCTAATTGCCCTTAGGACATTATTGTTATTACTAATTCCGTTAGTAGTGTCCATCACCACATTTCTCTCCGTTATTTAGTATTGTTAGTTACAATTAGATTATTAAAAGGAGGCTTATCTGTAATCGGTGTTACCAGTTCTGGAGGCTCAAGGCCCCTACTGCTTGCAGACATTTACTTGAGAACGAGTGACTCCAAAGTAGATCAGGAAAACCAGAAGAAAATTAAAAAAAAAAAATTGTAGCAAAATAAAGTAATATAGGAAATATTAAAATTTCTGGACACACTATATCACAAGTTTTTCCAAGAAAATTAAGAAAAAATAAAGAAAAGAGAAAAAAAATATAGTTGATTTTAAAAGTTAACGTATATAATACAGTATGCGATGTTATCAGTTCGGAGTCAAACCACAACTGTGATCAGCAAAACTTAACGGCAATATGAAGGTTGACTTAACTCATAGATCCATCAGTAACCAGCTAAAATCAGTTTTTCCTTGAAAAATGTTTAAAAAAAAAACACTTGTTTATAGTAAGCTTTTCATAAATAAAATTATTCCAGCGGTTTCGAGGAAATCATGAAAATTCTGAAAGAAAAATCCTTGGACCAATTTTCAAGAAAATTGCGAAAACTAAAGTAAACAAAAAACATTCAATAAAGTGGCACTTTTGATCGACCTGTTTTGAAGGAAACTTTCACGTTGAATCCCAAGTTGCACGTCAATGGAACATCAAGTTTGAACTTTATAGAATTCGTTTTTGAGATATTTCATTTCTCGCTCTCTCTCTCTCTCTCACTCTCTAGCATTGTGTCAATTCCTACTTTCAATTAATTAATTTTCTTCAATCTTGGATTTATAATAGGGCATTCTTTTTTTGTCATATTATACAGGTGGTACATTGCGCTCTGAAATGGAATTTTAAAGGGAAGCTTTACTTTGCAGCTTAAGCTGAACTTTCCAAAAATCTATTTTCCTAGTAAAACGTTCAGATAAAAGTTATATGGCTACATGTGTGCAGTTAGTGTGCGAACTTTAAAGAAAAATTGCAAAAACTAAAAACCATTCTGTAAATTGGCACATTTAATTGATGAATCTTGCCTAAATCCTTAGCACCGGATGATGCGATTTGGTATCTTATAAACTTCCCCCCCCCCCTAAATGGAGTATTAGATTTGTACTTCCTGCGATTTTTCGATTCGGATTTTTTCGTTTTATATATATGTATATATCATACCAAAGATAAAAACATTCACCATCAAAGCATACTGCACATTTGGTAAAATTCAGTTTCGAAGCTTTCACACGATCTCTCTCCTTTCCACTTACAGCATTAAGAAAAAGTAAAAAATTTCAAGTTTAAAGATATTATCAATAAATACTGTGAAAATTGGAATAAGAAAAGGTTACAACTGTTTCAAGACAGATTTGAAAGAAAAAAAAATGCACCTACAATTGTGAATGAACTGTATTTGATCTTTTCAGGATTTTTTGTTATTCCTTCCTGATTTATTCTAATCTCGATATAGACTAGCCAAAATTGGTATTCCAAGAATTAATATCTTTTTGTCTTGTGTTGCTGACATGTTGGCTTCTATTCAATTGTTCTACATCACACTTTTGACGTGAGCCACGGCCTTCTATAGAATGCCTCTAAGCTATTTTTTTTTTTTTTTATAAATTATTGAATTTAAATTCGAAAATCAAGAATTAAATAAAATTGAAATAACAGTTTATATTCGTAACAATATTATAATCTATATTGGTTATATGTAAAATTTTATCAAGTTGTTTATTTTTGTCTAGGTTTATTCCATAGAGCTATCAGCCAGATGGGTACAGCTCTTAGTGCCTGGGCAAGCACGCCGCCAGGAGTTGCTCGCAGTAGAGCAATAAAGATGGCACAGTTGTTCAACTGTTCTACAGAATCTTCCCAAGTGATCTTGAACTGTTTGAATACAAAAAATTCTTACGAAATTACTGAATCATTCAGCAAATTTGTGGTAAAAATTGTGTGTCTCTTTTAGTGCACTTCCTCAAATTTCACATAACAAAAAACGCATTATCATTTTCTACTTCTTAAGTTGCAACAATTTGGTTCAATCTAAATTGATTACACATCAGATTAGATTTGGATTTGCGAAGTTTATACTGTGCACACTTCTAGTTCAGCATGCTATCCAATCCTGTAGCTCTCAAGAGACCCTACGAATGGATGAATGAATATGCCTGAAGATTTTCTCCTTCCCCAAAGAATGGTAACCTCCTTGTGCTCAGAATGGCCAAGTGCCAAGTGCTCAGAATGGCTCAGGGTTTGCAAAAGCGTCTCCATCTACTTACGTTCTATACAGTACTTATGTTCTATAATCGACTACCCTAAAAGAAACAAAGTCTTATTGGGCCAACAGTGTAAGCAAACACTGTTCTGATGGAAATACCGCTTCTCTTCAAAAGGTCCATCGTGAAAGCAAGCGAATATCCCTAGTCAAGAACTTCTAATGCCTTTGTACCGGCCTTCTGATGTACGGCGTAAGAGTTATTATTTATTATGATGGTCTAATCTGGCATTTAGAAACTTCACAGTATAGAATATTATCTTCCGATCCACCATATCCCTACTGCATGCAAACTGTGAAAGGCTGTTTTGATTGTCTACTCCATCATTCTCATATCAGTTTATACGTATCTGATATATATCAAGCTCTTTCTGTGCTGTTTGAATATTAGAGAAAATTGCTAGTTTGTTGCTCTTCAAACTCATCACAAAATCTCCTCATTGTAACTGTGTACTTCGCTTGGATAAAGTTTGGTTGTTAGCACGACTGCAAGTAGATTTGTGTAATTAAAGCGATGCTCGGTCGGTTTTGAAGAGTTTTCCACCGTGATCATTGAAAAAATATTAAGAACATTTCTTCTTTAAGATATTTTACTGATTTTAAGATAAATTTCCATAGTGTAATTCACTTTCTTTCCTTTTTTCATATATCTTGCAGGTATTTCAAGTGGACCCTATTATAAAATTTGCACCAATAATTGATAAAAATGCAAAGTATCCATTTCTGCCATTTAATCCTCATGATGCCAAGCCAGTCGCTGTTCCTTGGATAGTAGGCCTCGCCAGCTATGCAGGCTTGGTCAGGTCTGGAGGTAATATTATCTAAATAGAATAACCAACAATTATCTTGTTTCGACCACATTTATTGAAAATTATTTAACTGGAACTTATGAAGCTTGCTACAACGCATAAAATCATAGATATTGGCCAGCATTGCGGATCAAATCAAAAATTCAATAAATTTTATTTATGAGACTAATTAACGGTGCTAGCTTCTGTCTTAGAGGTGAGAAGAACTCAACCCCATTAATACTTCCAATGCAATTGTTGGGGCACTACAGAATGCCCCCGGAATCAGCAGGCACGCCAGCCTTTGCACTCCTGAGAGGTTCTTCTTCGCAACCTGCTGTTCCGTTTTTGGCCACCACACTACTGCCCCATAAGTGAGGACAGGTATGATGGTCCGCGTATAGAGCCAGAGGGCCATTTTGGGGGAAAGCCTCCATGTTTTCCCGCAGGCTCTAGTAACTCCACAGAGAGATGTCTTTGCCTTCTATGTCACATAATCTAGATGCGCTTTCCAGGTGAGTCTGGAGTCCAAAATGATCCCCAGATATTTCACCTGACAAGACATCTCTAGAGTTCTTCCAAAGAAGTTCAGTGTGCTAAAATATTGTACATTTCTTCTTCTGGTAAGTGGAACCAAAGTGGTGTTAGTGGGTTTGTCATCAGGTATCAGGTCCACCCCTCTGCCCCACCCCCTCCACCTCGCAGGGCCATCTGTAGAAGCTCACTAACAACAGTCTCATATCTGCCCCTGACCATGACCACCACATCATCCGCGTAGCCAAGGACAGAACACCCTCTGCGATCGAGCTCCACCAGCAGCTCGTCTACAACGATGCATTACAGAAGGGGTGACAAGACCCATCCCTGGGGCATCCCCTTGTAGCCATGGTTTCAAGCGTCTCCTCATAGAGGCTGGCTATGATTCTTCTTGTTTTAAACACGCTGCCAATTCATCTAGTAATGGTCTGATTTACTCCGTGCCTTTCCAAAGCTAGTTTGATTGAGTTATAGGTAGTGTTGCTGACCCTCTATGTCCAGAAACACACCCACAGCCACCTCCCTGCCATATACCGCCGCCTCCAATTCTCCTACAAGGGAGTGGAGGGTCGTTTCGCAGGATTCACCTCTCTGGTAGGCCTGCTGATTAGAGTGCAGGAGCCGCAGTTGAAGCACCGCCCCCCTGATATGCACGTCTACCAGTTTCTCCAACACTTTCATCATGAATGAGGAAAGGCTGATTGGACTAAAATCCTTTGCCTGGGTATGAGTCCTCTTCCCAGACTTCGGAATAAAGACAACTCTTACAGGCCTCCATGCCATAGGGACATAATTGGGGGCCAAACTTGCCCTCATTACCCTGTGTGACCAAATAAATTGTGCACTTGTGTAGCCAATAGATGGCATGACCTGCCCTAAGGGCAAGGCCTCGGGTTCTCTCTCCGCCGATAGATAGCAGAGTTGTGCCAGCGAAGAGTATAGGAGAGCGGCCGTCTGACTGACTTACCGTATGTGTATCAGTAGGTCTGCCTGTCTGCCTGTCTGGCAAAGTGGTGAAGTTGGTTTTTTTGAACGATATACCGTGGTACCACCGTCGAACATTCTCTGCTGTACTTCACTGTGGGGTCTGAAAACGTTTACGAGTGAATATCGGGTTAATTTGATTAACCAGGCGCCCAACGAGTAATTATAATATCGTTATACTTAACGGTAACTTTATCTATGTATATCTATCTTTATTTATATATATATATCTTTTTGGAATATTCAATAAAGGAAAAATTTGTGTATTATTTCAAGTAATTATTTCAGTTTATTTCAAGTATTATTGAACCCAACCAAATTCTGGGTTACACCTGCAAAGAATAGGAGTAAGGTTTTCACTTCCCTGCTGTAATAAAGCGGGAAGGATACTATCAGGACCCGGCGACTTAAAGGGCTTAAAGTGATTTATGGCCCATTTGATCTTGTTGTGTGTGACGCATTCTTTGGCCGCGGTCCAATCCGCCCTGAATCCAGGCCAACCCCCAGGACCCATTTGTGATCCGTCCCGCGGGACCACCGTCTCACCCTCGAGCCAGGAAAGTGTACCTGAACCATATACTCCAAGGTATCCCTCCCTGCCTCTGAAAGTCACCATCAGGTTTCCTGATTGTTCCCAGCAGATTTGCAGGTAACCTTTACAGTATTCTGTGAAATCTAGTCCCTTCGGAGGTGTTTCTACCTCCTCGCACACCCACGAGTTTCTTTTAGCTTTCCTAATCGCTAAATTATAAGAGGTTAGGGCCTCACTTTACTCCTTCCATGTTCCCTTCCTCTTTGCCGCGTTAAACAGCCTTCTGGCTCTCACGCGGAGCCAGTTAACCTAAGAATATCTCTGGTGAGCCCAACCCTCAGCCTAACTCCCCCTCCCACCTGGAGAGAGGGGACGGTCTGCTCCAGCCAGAGACGCTAGCCTTATTCTTGCAAACAACAACGAACGCCACTGGACAGGTTACACCCCCTAAACTGGGGCCTGCTCTCGCCAACATAACGCCATACTTACGTCGATGCCTGTATAATATACTGCAAAATTAGGCTAAGAGGGAGAAAACCGTCGCTATAGTAGAATGTAGTACACTGTTATCCAATGTTATCTAATGTAAAATGTTCACTGTTATCCAATGTTAATCCTTACTCTTACAGAATGTCTGAATGTGCTAACATAGTGCTAGTGGGAGAAGCGAATGAATGACCCATTCTAGTAGTGGGCGTGTAACGCTGGAGCAAAAGTGACGGGAATACCAGCCGTCTCTACATTATAATAAAGTAATAGATGTAATGAGTTAAAACATTACAATACAAAAAAATTGCTCTTCAACCCCATTCACATACATGGATCCCTTCCTAATTTTAATCATCTTCATTGATGGAAGCAATAACTCCTGATATATGCCAGCTGTTATAAATTGAAAAGAAATGGAATCTTTACTAGGTTATTATATAAGCAATTTCGTTTTATATAATTTTTCCGAAATATCGATTTTAGGGAGTTCTGGAAAATGTTGTGAACATTAAGTTCCCTTCTAATTAACATCATATTGTAATATATGGTTCACCCGCATACATAATTAGTTAACAATCAAGTATTGATTAAAAGTACGGACTCTAAAGAAAGTTTATCAATAAGAACTGTAAGAGAATTGAAGTAAATAAAAAATTTGTGAATGTTTCCATGTAGAATATATTAATTATTCTAAAGTAATTTTAAATGATGTCTTCATAATAATTACCCTAGCTTCAAATAGCTTTGTTTTAATAAATGAAATGCCTGTTCCTTTTGTGGGCATTGACTGTTAATCCATCTTCTGAATTAAACTGTGCAATTTAACAATCTTGTATAAGGTGATGGTCATGTGTATGAGTATGATTCTATTATTATTACCTACTATTACATATAAAGTATAATGTTTCCAGCATTTGTACGAACACCAGGTTCTCTCAATGAATATGATCAGAAATTCTTAGAAATTGTCCCAATATCATTGTATTATGACAATATTGCGACGAATCCAGAAAAATTTGCTAAAGAAATAAGAGAATTCTATTTTGGTGACCAACCAATTACGATGTCATTATTCGTTAAATGTAACAGACGTAAGTATATAATATTATAATTAGGTACTTTTTTAATCCACTAATTCTTGCTTTAAATATAAAATTTGATACAAATAAAAATTGAATTCAATAGATGTTTAGTGATGCATACTTTACTTGGCCGGACATTGAATCCTTACAGAAGCATACAGGTCCTCACTAATTTTATTATTTTGATTATCTTGGTGAACAAAGTTATCAAGGGATATTGGCAGGTACAAGAGTTTTGACAGGTAAGAATTATATATCCTGCCATGATATCTTTCTGTACTATCTGCAGTGTTGTGTGTTCATTGTTCAAGAAAATTGGTAAGTTGTTCCGAATGGCAAAATTTTTCCAATGTTATTTCAACTAATTGCTTTCAATTAGCGGAGACCATGGAGGACCATCTTGCGGGAATTGCAAGGTCACCAATTCAGATGATAATAGACTGCTACATTAAGGTGGGGGTGTAAATATAAGAGGTTTTGAACAAAATTTTTAGTGTAGAAATGAAACGATAAAATGTCGCTAAATTATTTTATTAAAAATATTAAATTAAATATTAAATTATGTTAATTATTTTATTTAATTAGTGTAAAAATTTTAACAGTTTTAAGATTTTTGTTTTTTTTAATCACTTGGTGATTTTGATTACCAGCACTTGGTTTTTGCTAATATACTATAGTTGGTTTAAGCGACTAGCTTTATTTACTTAAGCGACATATTATAAAAAACTATGTGCTCTAAAACAGTCCATTATACAATGTTAACCGTTTTACCAGTAGCAATCCAAAGTTGTGTTCAACTTTCTTTTTTTTTCTAATTATTGTCTCTGTAACGTCACATTCTTATTAACAAAAGCAAACTATATTAATTAATTAAATTTTGCACATATAAATTGTTTTTATGCCAGAGAAATATGATAACCGAGAAGTAAAATGAGTTATGACCAAAAGAAGAAGAAGATGGGATGATGTTTGTGAATTATGTATTTGTTTTCTAAAGAAAGTTTACTAAATAAAACGTAAACTTCTATACTAACCTACATGTTTTGTAAGTTAAATATTAAAGATCATGCGAAATGTAGATATACCACCTCAAAAATGGTCCTTTAATTTTAGTTCCAAACGTCCTGTCAATAAATGAATAAAGAATTGTAAGTTTTCAATTTTCCGCTAATTGACCAAACGAGCTGCTGTTACACAAAATATTATGTGTGATGAGAATTCAATTTTTCTAATTAAAAAATACTCTTTGCTATAAAAAACATTTGAAATTAGGTGAAAACATAAGCAAGCATCAGTTCTGATTGAAAGGTTAACTCTTCACTTGTAGTCATTTTTATATTTTAAACAAAAAAATGATTGAAATAAAAAAGCGCAACATTTTCCTTTCCTTAATTTCGCAGGGCCTGGTCCAGTTTCTTATATTCATCTGCAATAAATATATATGAACAATTTAAGGGAAATATTCTACCTTGGCATTTATTACATTTTATTTTCTTATGCCATGACTTAAGCTATTAGCCATCTACATAGTAAATTTGTAGATGAGAATTGAATTTTTCAATTCTGAGGGCGGTCTAGACTGTGGCATTGGTGACTATGTTCGTTTAGTTGGATATCCAAGGCGCACGTGTGAACAATTTTTGATGCAGACAACCATTTATTGCATATAATAGTAGTTTCCTTTAAGAAACACTGTTTCATGTTTTTTGATAAAACATATTACTTTAAAACTACAAACATACCAGGTAACTGTGATTTAAACTGAAAATAAAAATTACTAAGATATGAATATTTCGGTAGCTATTAATTGTTTTTAATGTATAGCATAGATTTCATTAATAATATAAAATAAACATCAATAACCGTAACTATTTTTTATTATTGTTTAGGTAGTTCAGCTTTAGGCGATGCACTCTATCTTTGGAGAAACATAAACCCAATCGAAATTCCACCACCGACAACAAGTGAAGATTTATATATATCAAATTTATTAGTTAAATTATTCCACAATTTCGCCAGTTTGGGGTAAAAATCATTTCTTTTATTTGGACAAATCTTTTTTTGACTATTTGCTCAAAAAATGAACGATTGTTTTAAATGTTTCAGTTGATATTGTAATTGCTGTTAATTTATTATTCATTTGTTCTGTAGAGAACCGACTCCTTCCGGATTTGAATTTACCTGGCCACAATGGGATAATCAAGAACAGAATTTTATCTATATTGGCAACAACGGAGTGACCTGTAATAGCTCACTTTTACCAGAAAGAGTAGAATTCTGGTCTCACCTTAATAATAAATATAATTTGGAAGAAAATTGATTTTCTAACAATATTAATGCAAAATATAAAATGTATATTTTGAACTGAATATATATTATTTATTTTTTTACCTTTCATCTTATTTTTTGTAAAATTCTAATTAATTAATAAATGTGTGGTTGATCAAGTTCACGAATGAGTGTATACCATAATTATAGTAAGTTTGAATAGGGAATTATCTACTTTATATTATTTCCCAAGCTTCCGCCGGCCATTGTCATGCAAAAATTTCAATGTTTGTTACGAATCCGATGTTTCGCCTACATTCAGAATGGTTTCAGAAGTGTTAATTTGATGTGGTGATCGAGTAATCAAGTCTCTACAACCGTAAAGAAACATATTGCTTACGGTCAAAACGTCGGTAAATAACAAATTATAGAGTCAGTCTTAACCGGAACAACTAAGTGTTTTACTTTATATTGTTGAGTATTTAACACAGTGATTAATAGTCGGTTCTATAAAAACAAAGAAATGAAAATATTTATTTATTTATTTTGGCGCATCAACTAAAGTAATTATTAACGCCCAAAAAACATATTGTTTCAAAGTAAGGAGAAACGTATTTCATACGACAGTATACTAGTATAAATGCAAAATGATTTCATATTGAAATATTTGATTAAGATATTGTGAAAATTCTTGTCATAATATTAAATGATCTTCTTTTGAAAAAGAACCAAACTTGGCCTGGCAACCCTTTATATATAAAACAAATCTAAAAACACCTTGTTTTTAGAAAATCGTTTAGTATAAGGAGAATTTCTTAGAAAGTGGTTTTCAGTATTTTGCTATTTTCTAGGAAACAGCACCATTGATTTTCCTAAAACAAGATGGCCTTTACAGAAAATACAATATAAAAATGTATCGCTTATAATTGAATAGTAATAATAATTAATAATTGTTATTTAATAATATAATAATGAATTAGTATTAAATGTGCAGTCCTTTTTCATTTCAGTGTTATCAGGCCTGCTGTATGGAAGAGCTCAGAACAAAGGATGGTTAATGGCTTAATTAATAACCCTATGGCGCAACAGCCCATGAAGGACCAAGGCTTGCCGGACGGCGATTTAAATGGGGGATGTGTGGTAAGCACGCCGCAGTTTCCACGCCGTTTAGCTCCAACTTCGTTACCTAGGGCGCTACTAACTGTAGCTTCCCACTTTTAATCACGATGCTAGGTCAACACCAACTTTGCCCTCACGGGAATCGAACCCTGAATTCTCGCACGAAAGGCAAGTGCGCTAGCCACTAGACCAACGCGTGAGGACGTGTATGGTCATTATTAATGGTTCACGAATTTTGGTCATTATTTTTAATAACTAAGAAATCGTCTGCACTTATATTAGAAGAATTTTTTGTCTCTTTTAAAATCAATACAAAAACTTTTTTTCAGTCATTTTTAAGTTAGATAGCAAATTTGCAAAAAATAAAACATGAACAAACTGTTATTTACCTTGGCATCTTTATCACTTATTTTTAATAGATAATTATTAGTCATGCATAATAATCATTAGTCATTACTTAACAAATTGTTAAAGAAAAGATCAACTTCCCTATTACAGGTTTTCCTTCTGATAAAATATTAAAGACTTGTGTTTAATAATTCTTACAATATTAGGTTACCTTCTAGGATAGAGTGGCCAGCTGGTATGATGTCTTATTATTATATGAAGAGTTATAGGGGCGGCTCCAGGATCAATTGAAGGTCTGGAGCTGCGGCACCATCGAGATTGATTAGTGATGCCTGTATTTTTATAGATAAGACGACTATGTTCAAATATTAAAGGCATATGCACCTTTGGCGTAACAGACCATGAAGGGCCAAGGCTTGTCAGATGGAGATTTTTTGGGAATTAATCATGCCGTTATATTTCCCATTATTGTTTTATTTCTAGCCTTCGCTATTAAGTTCCGCTATTAACTATAGCTCCCAACTTCCACCACGATATTAGAATGCTCTCATGCGAATCGAAAACTTAATCCTCGCACCAAAGGCTAACGTGTGAGGGCAACAAATGAATAGTGAAAATAAATCCTTTTGGTGTTTTTCGTTATGAATTCTATGTTTTTACATCTTTGATACTAATTATTTTTTGAAGAAGTTAACTGGTTTTGTGATATATGTGGAAAAAAGCCAAACAAGAGTTTTAAAACATTTTGTGGCGCCACTCTAGTCATGTCCGGAAACTTTTTATCTTCCTTATTCCAATGAATCTTCCATACATTCCATACTAATTTATACACTTCGATGGGTATGAGACTGATCCCATATGGAGGCAGAATTTACCCCTGTGGATTGCGTTCAAGGAAAGGTCACGTTGAAATCCTTTTATAGAAATTGTACGCTCGCAGAAGCGTACCCGGAAGTTGTGACGATATCGAAAATAATGAATGAGGGTAGCAATACAAAATAAATGATAAATACTCAATAAACAGAACCAGGTGCAAAATTAAAGAGGCAGGTTAAATAAATATCACTAACAGATGAAGCAGTAAATTGTAGAAAACAAGTGACCCGCACAAACTCGACAGCATAAGTGAAGTATTGGAGCATAGGGCTCAAGGGAGATCGAAAGTAGAGGGGGAAGAATGAATTTGAAAAGATGATGTAAATATTTTGGTAATAAGCAAGAAAGAAGCGTAATAGGGAAGTGAGTGAGAGAGCAGAAAGAAGATTGAAAGAAGAATTAGTAATCAGTGAAGTTAGCAGGAAAAGATGGATTAGCAATAACCGGGTGTAGCAGGGTGCGCATATAAAACCCAATCAACAGACATACGAGTGAACAAACCGCCCGCCCTGAAGACTCAGCTTCAGAAATTACTGGGACGGGAGCGTACATAGTTTGACTAGGGGCGGCGAATAACGCCGGTGCACGTCAGTGTCGCGGCTTATAGCTCCCTTCCAGGATGCACGGCGGTAATGCGGCCGAGAGGCCGTTGGTGGGGGGACATTTTCCCAGTGGATAATAACTATAGTGCCTGGGGCGATTTCCGTGGCGGGAAGAATTCTCTTAGCGCGCTGCTGAAGCGTATGTAAATATTCGTGCCGTCAGCGCTTCCAGAAGTCTTGATGGACACATTGGGTGAATTGCTAAAGAAAGAGGCGGTTGAGACTAAAAGGAGTAATCATCACGCTCGGGAGGAGTGGTGAGCGGGCGAAAGACGAGGAAGTGTCCGTGAGTGAGGGGCTCAGGGTCCGAAGGCTCAGAGAATAGCGCACAGATAGGGCGAAATTAAGAGTAGCTTTTACGTCGGTGACGACTCCCGATGACTCCGGCGAGACGATGTTTGGCGGATTTGGCCAAGCGGGAGTGGAGAGTTCAAAGCGATTTCAAGGTGGGCTGCCTTGATGGCGAAACAGATATAGGCAGCCAGATATCCTTTGGTAGCTACGGCACCGCAGAGGCAAGGACAGGTATGGCGAAGGGTCCGGCGAAATCTACCCGGTGATGGTAAAAGCGGTCGCGGTAGAGATCCGTTCAGGAGGGAGTCCTCCCATGGGTTGGATGACTGCAGGAGCTTGGAGTAAAGAACTTGTTGCGTTTGCCAATGCGATGACGCACCACATTACGACCATCGATGATCCAGTAATGCCGGCGGAGATAAACGTGGGTTGCGAGCGCTCCAGCATTGTGATAGCGAACGTGAGCATCGTCTATAAGTAGTTGAGTCAAGTGATGGTCTTTGGAAAGTAGTACGGGGTTACGAAACGGAGCGGCGGTCAAACCACTTCCTTGCCTCCTTTCTTAGCTTAAAAAAAAACTATCACATTATAAAGATGATAAAAAGAATAGGGCCAAGATAAATTCTGTTGTACAGGTTTACATTTTTTTTTTCTATATATTCTTGTGTACTGAATGAATAATCCTGACATTATTCCTGATACTACTATTACTACTAAGTAATAGTTCTTCATTAATAACTTTTTGTATTTATCTATCAATGTATACAATGAGAAATAACATTGTTGGATCGCGCAAAAAGTCACTTCCAATATATATTTGAAGCTACATTGGCGGTGCTATTCTTGGGAAACATCATTTTCTATAAAACTAATTTAATTTGTAATCCAGTTTTATTACATCTTGATGTAGGTTTGAGGCCGTTTTGTTTTTTAAATTTTTTTATTTATCATTTATCATCATAGTTTTACAGTTATCCTTTTTAGATGTTATCTTTATTTTATTTTTATTATTATTATCTCTTTCAGTTAATTTATCTTCTTTTAAGTTTACTATGCTCATCAGTAACTTAAAATTAAAACCAAATCATAAAACACCTTTCTTTTAATTTGTATTAATTAAAAAGCAATAAATTTTTAAATAAATTAATTACTGCAAATTTTACTTAATTTTATTGAATATTGCCCCATAAAAGGGCATGTAATGATGTTCCAATAAAGTGACGATCCTTCTTTTGATTACTAAGGGATATCCTCTAAGGAGGAAAGACAATGGAAGAATTAAGCTGTTGGTTGTAGAGCTCACGGACGAGTAAGGCCTCATTAGACATAAGACTCTTTTAGTTATAGACTACAACTGTTAGGAGTCCGACAAGGGACTAGTGCAAGTCATGATCTGCTCGGCCAAGGAGAAACTTGAACCGTCATTATTTATGCGGCAGACACCATTCCTTCTGAACCTTGTTTATGGGCTGGGAGATTGGATAGTTTACTATGAAGAATCGTAGAGGCTGCTACACTAGATCCCTTAGAGTCGCAGTGATCCCTTAGAGGAGGGCTTCTAAATTTCTAATGTAATTTAATCCAGGATGCCTTCATCATTCCGATAATTTATTTATTTATTTAATTATACATATAGGTAATTGTCTATTAAATATTATAGGTAAAAAGTAATAATAAATACATAAATGAAACGGAGTTAATATATAGACTATAATATACAGTTATGTATAATAATATATTATAATAACTGTAATCAAATAATAACTATATTAAATTCTATAAATTGATATTATTAAATAAATTCTTAATTTGTCTTTTTTTAGTAGAAAAAAAAAATGAAAAAATAGATTACAATTCCTTAATATTCCTGATACATATATTGAAATCTTTTGAGAAGTTATACTTTTCAAAATTTACATGAAATATAATGTTATTTCTTCTATGATAATAAGGCACATAGAAATTGATTAGAGATAAAATTTGGGACAGTCAATTTTATTATTTAATAATTTTGTAATGAACAAAGTGTCGGCTTGGATTCTTCTCCTACTGGAGACGTCAATGCTTAGAAGATTTCATAGATAGGCATCACCTAAATCAATAGCGTTTATTCAAAGTTTAAAAGTTATAATAAACGCTAGTAAATTATATAGCTGCCTCCTACTTATTTACAAATATTCCCATAAATGACACAATAGCTCTAATAAAAACTAATTTCCATTTATTAGACAATAATAGAAATATTCCCATGAGCACCTTCATCACATTACTCACAACTGTAGTAACTCTGTTTTATAAACAGATTTTCGGAACAGCAATGGGTAGTAGCTTAGAACCAATTCTTGCTGATATTATCATGAACGACTTAATAGAAAAATCCATTCTCAACTTCCTTTAAATTGCCCTTCTTTTACAAATATGTAGATGATTGACTAACAGCAACACCATCTGACCAAATACGCACAATCGTGGCATATTTAATTCTTTCCATCCTCGTCTACATTGAACTTACGAACTAGAAGACAACAATACTATTAACGTTCTCGACTTAACCATTATAAGCGAAGTTAACAATACTCTTACAACCAACTGGCACCCAAAAAACATACTCTCCGACCGTTACCTTCATTTCAAATCCCAACACCCATATTCCCAAAAAAATCAATTTTCTTAAAGTTTTTTCTAGACGTGTCTTTTCCCTTCATCACGTTTCATCCCAAATTTCATCACGTCAATAAAAAAAGATTTTATAATTTTCTCTAGCAATGGCTGTCCTCAACATCTCATTAATAAACACTTAATGAAATACTGTCATCTAGTAGTACTGTACTGAATGGAATTTTGAACTTTTCTCGAAATTGACTCCAACGGCCTCTTTAAACTTGGCGTATCAACTACACCTATAGAGAGCTACAACTTTTTTTTAAAATATTTCTGAGGGAAAATTCATTTAAAGAAGGGGTATGGTTAGGTTTTCCTCTAAAATACTATTATTTTCTCTTGCGCCTTGTAAAAGGAAGTATTGCGATCCTGCCAGACACTTTACCCTGACCAGCAAGCTGTAGAGTAGTTAAAGCGGCACGATCTAAAGCAGCGAGTGTGTACGCTCGAACTGGGGTCTCCGCTTTTAAACTAGCACTACCAATCGCGTCTCTTGTAATGGAAATATGTTCGTTATTTTCTAGTTGCTTGCTGACAGTTAGCGAGATCAAATTTCACAATTGTTATGCATTCTCCCATATGTCTCATTACAAATTGTAATGGTTTCAAATGTCTTGGAGAGGTGTTGTGATGCGATGAATAGTTGGGAGTTAGTTAGAGATTTTAGAGAGTTGTTATTCGGAATATGAATTACGAATTTACGAAAATAGTTATATATATATTTTAACAATAATTTAAACGTTTGAAAAGATAAACTAAAATTAATTTAAAATGATTTAAATTGTAACTAGAATGCGCCAACTATAATGACTGATAATTAATATATGTTTAAATACTTAGATAGGGACGCGCTCCGATGTATGAATTAAGTCACTGGTAGAATCTTGATGTTACGCTGATGAAATACTGAAGAATAGTCCTCCCCACTTCCTGTAGAGAGACCTTATATTGCCATCACCACACATTGACAAGTCTTGTAATTACGGGTCACACTCAAACATCTCTTGCCGTGTGTTGACCCTAGGTCTTGAACAGGTGTTGGCGGTTATCAAAGGACTGTAGCCAGGTGGTCGGTCTTGAGTGTTTGTTTATTGCCGTGTGTTGACCCTAGGTCTTGAATAGGTCGGTGAACAGGTGTGGCGACAGGTGATGGTAGTTATCAAAGGACTGTAGCCAGGTGGTCGGTCTTTTGAGTGATTTGTTGACCCTTGTGAAAGCGGTGTGTCTTTGGCGGGCGGTCCCTTTGACCGTGCACTGACCGCGACTGGCTGGCACCACTAGTTATAATTTTTATAATTAAAAATTATATATTTTCTTCTTGTTATCACTCCTTCGTTAACACATTACAAAATTATCCTATATTGCTTTAAGTGAAGATCAATTTTTACTTTCTCTTACCGCTGCAAGAGGAAACAATGCTATAGTGTCAAGTTGTCGAAATTGAGTTTCAATTAGAGTTTAAGGTAGATACAATAGAAGTTTCAGGTCCTCTAGGTACGAAAAAATATTTTTCGCCAATGGTGAAGAAAAATATCTCAAAACGAAAAATCACAGAATGCTTCAAAAATTGATATGACGCTTTGGTTCCACTACTGCATCAGACAGAAGGTTGCCTCCCTAATCCGCTCACCGGAAGTGGGACTTTAATGAATAGATTTTTAAGTTTTCGCGCTGTTCTCGCAACTGGCTCAAACTATTTTTTTAAAATTTATTCCAACTATGATTTTCCATCTATTAACTCACATAACTACTTATCACTTTTATTAGAAATATTTTTTATAAAAATTGCATTTTGGAAAGTTCTAGAGAGCTGCAATGTTAAACAGATTCCAGAAGACCTGGAACAATTTGTGTGAGCTTTCTGATTACTCTGAAAAAAATTTTTTTTTTTGCTTCAAGATATTCATCGGTGCAAACAAGATCTTCTGAAGTTAAAATGTAAGTAATTAAACTGGTTTCCTGACAGTTTCTGGGATCCTCATGTACATACAAAGAAAAGCAGCTTGTTGTAAATTTCAGATTTATTGTTACTAACTTGAAGGAAAAATGTTAATTTTCGAAACTGAAAAAAATTCATAAATAAGCACCGTTGGATTAAATCTAACGATGAATCTTTTCTAAATTCTACAACATATTATTCTTTCTACAATAAATCTAGAAAAATATACAATGTCCGGTAGTTTTATCCAAAACTGGTTTACCATACAAAAAATAAATATTACCTCAATTTCCAGGCATTTAAGTCTAGCTACTACCCAGGTGTCTACAAGCAAAGCATCAATATTTAAATTTACTAATATTGGAAGTTCCTGTTAAACATTATAGGTTTTGCGCTTTGTTACCAAATTCTTGTTTACTCAATATTTCCAGCATTTTCCCTGATTCTATTGTTTCTAATAGCAGTAGTAGTGGCATAATTAGTTGTTATCACTTCTCCATGTTTTCAAAGAATTAACACTTAATATTTATTTTATTTTTATTCAAAAGACGGATCAGTGATCCAGTTTACAAGTTTAAAATAAAGATATATAAATTATATACAAAAACAAAGCTTTTCGCAATATAAACTATAAAATTACTGCACAAATACTGTTACGTCTGTCACTTTGCCTAGCTATTTCCTATTCCCGCTCACGCGCGCGGCCGCATGTGCGTGTGTGTGCCTTCTCAGAACTGTCTACCCACGCCATCCGCTTCCCTTTAGTTTTTCTTCTAATATTGGGCAGCAATCCTATCCCCCTTAGTTTCCCTACTACTTCCGCTTGCACATCCGGCCAACGCCGTGTGTTCTGGCTTACTTACCTTCTATCTCTCGCCAACACAAGTTCGTTTTTCCTTTTCTGCTTCTGTAGTGAGGGATCTTTTGAGAATTCGCCCTTTATATTTCGCCGTGCAAGTGCTTATACGCGCCTTTGAATTGAGTGAAACTGTATTCGCGCCTACGCCTTGCACCATCGACATAAGAGTCTACCTTCCGCGCCCAGGCTGTTGCGCCACCAACTGCCGATTACACCGCAGCGATCACCGACGCTGTCGAACACTCTCATCTTTCTCCTTCTATGCCTCAACTCCTTCATCGCATTACTCCTTTGCCCCCACACGCACCCACACCCACATCCACACACACACACACAACACGTACACGCCACATCTTCCTTAACCGTCCACCCATCGCTTCAACATCACCACTGTCAAGGTAAGTCGAAACTTCTTCCTTTGCATCTCCTTTTTCTTTAATTTTATTTATTGTTTATTTTTGTATTTAATTTCCGCGCACACGTTCGCCACCTCGCCTTGGGTGACTGCCGCGCAGACAAGTACTATAAAAATTTAATTATAAATACTATAATTACACAAATTCTATAAAAGTTCTACACACAAACTACATAAAAACAAATAATAGGTTAAATTTTATTTTAAGTAAAATGTACTTATTGTCTAATATTTGATTAATCAAGAGTATAATATACTTCTAACTTTATTAACAAATTCTGGAATGTCCGTATTAAACATATCCAAGTCAGTCTGGTTTGGTGCCCGCATCATCCGATAGATAGGGGAATGGAAGATATAATTATACTTGCAAGTTATATTGAAAGGAAAATATTTTTTTGAAGAGAAGGGTTATTTAAAGAGATTAAAGAAAGAAGGTGAGGACTGTCAATTTGGAATGGAGAAGTTTACACAGGAAAGAGAGATCAAATAATCTCTCCTGGCTGACAAAGCAGGAATATTGAGAGATAGCTGAAAATCAGAATAGATATTGTTTTCTTTAGGAATCTTTAAACGAAATGCCAACACCGAAGGAACTTGTTCTGAATAGACTCAATAGTAGCCCTATGCACCTTGCAAAATGGACTCCAAATTATTGAACCATATTTAAGATGAGGTCTTACGAGGGATTTATACAGAGCGACAGTCAGAAAAATTCCTCCTGTTTCTGAAGACAAATCCAAGCATTTGCAACGATTTGCTTTTGACCTTGCTGGCATGATCAACGAATTCCAATTTAGTGTTTAAGGTTGCGCCCAAGTCTTTCAAAGATATCCTACAAAGTGTAGAACCATTTAGGGCATAATTCCAAGTTATAGGAGTACACTGCCTAGTGAAGAGAATCACACTCCTCTTGGACAAGTTCAGTTCTAAACAGTTCTCAAGGCACCAATGAGATAAGGAGTCCAATGCCTGTTGCAAGAGACTACATTCTTGAAAATAGAGATTGCCAAAAATAATTGTAGGTCATCCGCAAATAACAAAAAAGTAACATCATGAAGATTGAGTTTTATGTCTTTAATAAATAAATTAAACAAAAGAGGTCCCAGGTGATAACCCTGAGAAGACAGAAAATGGAAGAGACATAACAGATTTAAGCTTAACTCTTTGGGTCCTACCGATTAAATAACTGCGAAACCAAAGCAAAAGTTTACCGTGAATGCCATACGCTTCTAACTTTGCGATTTACACTATCAAAAGCCTTAGCTAAGTCAGTGTAAACGGAGTATACTAGGGTATTATCAACAAAAGAATCTAGAATGTACTTTTGATAAGTAAGCAAATTGTTAATAGATCGACTAGTCAGAAAGCCATGTTGTTCAGATATTAGGACGGTCTTAAATCAAATGTAAGATAACTATTAATTATACTTTCAAAGAGTTTTGGAATGATGACTGACGAGAAATAGGTCTGTAATTCCTTATGTCCTATCATACTTATCATATTTGTAATTTTTATTTCATCAGTGGTGGGTCCACATTAGGCAGGTTATTTGGAAGCGATTCTTCAAGTCCATTATAAACAAATTTTTTTGACGCTCCCTTCGCTGATGAATTTCATTGATGACAGTCTCAATAAACTCCTGATCATTTATTGGCTTCTAGGCTAAAGAGGTTACCTTAGACTGGAGCTAACTTCTTAGGGAATTAAAAGATTTCTTCAACTCCCCTAATTACTCATTATGACGTTAAAGTTCTGAACCACTTCATTGATTTCATTTGAGATCAAAACTATTATCACATCTAAAACAAAAGAACACTAAGTGTTTGCTGCGGTCCTTCATAGTCTTCTAATCTGGCCTTGTTAAACCCATGCATTCATTTTACGTGAATTCTCAATTTGCAAGTGAAACATGAGTATTCATCAGCATCCCTCAGTTCACTTTGACATTTTAAACACAAATCTGTGTCTAAAAGCACCATCTTAACAACTTAAATTTCAAATTCAATTTTTATTCTAATATCGAGTTTGTTTACACAATAACAGGTGTGTAACGTTTATGTTTTATATATATATATATATATGTGTGTGTGTATTTATTTTATTAAAATATATATGTATATATTTTTTTTTGTCTTAAGCCAGCCTTTGAATCCTAGTGAATCCAATCTGGCTCTGGCTACCCAGTAAATGTTTCCAATTTACCCCACTTATTAGGCTCGTCAATATGTAAGTGTACAGCAGAGCAAGAAAGAATGTGCTTCCCTGTCCATTAGTTATCTTCTGTCGCGGAGTGGGCAGGAGACATTTGGGGCACTCCTATCCAACAGGGATATGAAATCCACCACATGATATACATTCTTGAGAATTATCAGTTTCCTTTCAACATTCATTAATAATTATCCATTATTTATTTAATTATACTCGTATAATCTCGTTACATTGCAGTGTACACATGGTCGTTATGTCTTAATTGTTATTAAGTAGTATCAGATCTGCTAAAACCGGTTCAATTTATAGTCTAATGGTTAGATAATGATATATGTGCATTGGTTCAATGACATTTTGGTTATTTTTTTTATAATAATAATAATTAAGTAAGCGTTTATCATGGAAGCATTTTTTGCTATTGAAATTATCAATTTTTTTTTTCTTATTCTTAGTAAGAGGAAATAATAATCTAATAGTGTCAAATTTTCGATATTGAGTTTTCGCCGGAAATACACGTTTTGAGTTCCCATGAGCCCAAAAAATTGGTTTCTAGATAATGGTGTGTGTGTGTGTTTTGCGCGCGCGCGTGCATATGTGCCTAGGTCTATGTATTTACAGTATTACATGTATGTATATAGCAAATTTACAATAGAACTGTAGTATAAAGCTAATAATTATATAAAATATAACAATAATTATAATACAAATATATTTTATATATACCTATTTAAAAGTCACCAAACAAGACTAGATAATATTTCTTATTTCTATATCGCTAACATATCTATAGTTCTGTCACTTTGAAATTTTCTTCTTTGTAAATCTATAGATCAATTTTGTTCAAGAAGTGAACAAACATTTTGTAGAACTTCTTGGATATCAACTGTTTTCCAAGTGGCCAGCCTTCTCCTGTACTTATGGCAGTTCTTATCAGATCCGATCTTTCCCTTTCAAATCTCACATAGTCAAACATAATATGATCCCAAGATTGAATTGGTCTATTTTCTAAGCAGCTGCACATTGCACTTTGAACAAGACCAAATCTATGCAAATATGCGCAGTTTTTCCCATGTCCGCTGATAGCCTGTATAAGCCAAGAGAGTCTATTGTAAAACAGCTTGCCAACTGTCCATCGCGAACTCATCGAAAATATTCTTTTGTTTCCTTTCCATTTTCTGTTGCCTTCCATTCCTCTTCCATTTTAGGTAGGAAATTTCCTTACTAAAGGATTTCAGCATGGAGACAGGAGCTCTGGAATAGACTATAGGTAGAGAGCTAAATAAGGCTTTTTTGCAGAGTGTCTGCTCCTCATTACCCTCAACTCCACAATGAGCACTTATCTACGTTAAGACCAAAGTCCAACCTTCCAGCCTCAATCTACGCAAATAAATTCTTATTTCTTCTAATAAATATAATTTTTGAGAGGATTTTTTTCAAGCTGAATATTGATGTCAGATTTGATAATTGAAGTTTTTGTCGTAACGTCTTTTTGCCCCTCTAACCATTTAAGAGTTGCAATTAGACTGGCAAATAGCTCGGCCTGGTTGTTCGTGCACTTTCAGCCAATTTGAATTTTGATTCAAATACACCCGCCTCTACCGACTGTGTACAGCAAAGGCACAACCAACCAATCCCTCTATCTTACTACCATCAGTGTAGATAATCATATTATCTTCCAAATCCGTGATCACGCAAGGTTTGAGGGCAGATGGAGCGAGTGGACTCCACCGCCAGAGTGGGCTACATTTTTAACTTGTTGTACAATGTGACATGTTCCACTGCTTTTAAATATATGGGTACTAAATCTGCAATTACGCATGCGGCTTCAGAAGAAATTGTTTTGCAACCTTTAATTATTCTTAAATAATTAAAGGAACAGAGATCCGTCATTAATCTCTGAAGAGAACAGAGTTTCTTGCGAAGCGGTAAATTTTATTAAAAATCGGAACTTTTATACAACTGTGAGTCTTCAGTGAGAGAAAGACAGGCGTGTGAATCTTTTACACTAGATTCTTGATCTGCATTTTTTTAACTCGTCAATAATTTAGCCATTAAATAATTATTAGACACCCTAAGTAAAGTATAACTGTCAGGAATACCTATTTATTTAATTTAGATAAATTATCACTCATTAGTGAGTATAATAATTGGTTAATGACATAATAAGTAATAATAGTTGCTAAAGTTATTTTGATTAGATAATGGTTCTTAAGTTTAAGATAAAAATAAATTCAATGGTTAAATATAATTCAGTTTATCAAACAAATTTAATTGGAGAAACTGGATACCCATATTTAATGAAAAATTCAACTTTTTTTTTTTTTTTGCTTTTGCTTAAGTTGCACGATTGCTATTTTCAATGCAACAGTGTATTATATCGCAGTTCAAGCATTATCGAATTTTGTACTAATTAATCACAGATTTACACTTTTTCAATAAATATTTAAACATTTTATTAATGTATGTAATGAGTATGATCGATTAATAATTTTCAAATGTATCGTGATAAATTTTGTGTCCGACTGAGGAAGCACTGCAGAAACACAATGTTCAGCAAAGTTTGTATTAGTTTATCTAGATAAAAATACTTTTCAAGAAGATTACCGGTAGTAGAGTTTTCAAAGAGATGGAAATAAACATTTCCATAAAGATTTTTACACAATACAGAAATAACCTAATGGGCAAGGTGAAAAGTTCTCGGCCTAGTAGTGAAAATGAGTTTTTGTATTTTAAATAAATCCATTTATTTCTCAATATAGTCTTCCTTTAGTTCAATACACTTTGTACAACGTTTCTCCAATAACTGGATTCCGTCCCTGAAGTGCGATTCTGGAAGGTATTCCAAATATCCATTTACTGCTGGTTTTACTTCA
>JAAEAF010001212.1:0-83888 GCA_011037195.1 Triatoma infestans | reverse complement strand
ACCTCCCAAAACTATTGACATATTCAAATTGGCCCGACCTTATACCTCCCCCAAACTATCCGACCAAGAGCAGCAGCGCGTCACCCTTTCTCATGCATATATGGGGAACTAACAACAACGGTACATTATTTAATAGCCGAAACTATCATCTCTCTCTCTCTTTCTCTCACTGAAAATCTACAAGGGAAATCAAGTCATTTCGCCTTCGATTATTCGCCAAGTGTGGCCAGAGCTTTGGGTTGACCAAAGGAACAAGAGAATGGAGACAAAGTGAGAAAGTGGGAGTGATTCTGAGAGAGAGCGAGTAAGAGGAAGGTTTTTAGGACAAGAGTAGGGCTGCAGACCCCTCCCCACCAGAGCTAGTAGTTGTCTTGTTCCACACAAATGGTCTGTAACACCATTCATTACGTCATGTCCCTTAGTGCACTTCTAATATTTAAACACGTTTCTTTTTTATTATTTCCAATTTATAAAAATTACAGTACAAAGTTTTTTTATCACCCTTACTCTTCTTTCTACATTAATCTTTCCCTACTTTGATTATTGTAGTGCCGTTTACAATGGCACCAACAAAGCCACACATATCACTCCATTTCACAATAGATTATCCTGGTTAAAACCATCCCTCAGGAGACAATACGTCTTACTAATATTCACTTTCAAAGTCCTTTCTAACATACAACCTGCCTACCTGAATTCTCTATTTCATTTTTAAACCACCCATTACAATAAACCTACCAATTCTATCTTCCATAAATCCTATCTTGTCCGAGCAGTTTCTCTCTTCTGGAATTCTTCACCAATGGCTACATTAAAAAATCTGGTGTGAAACACTCACATGACTATCTCTTACTGCTGCAAATACAATTATTGGAATGCAAAGCCTTTAATGCCGCTTGACTATCACAAAATATCTTTACCTCTTTCACTTCTCCTTGCCATTTTCCACCATGCAGCATGATTGAGTAACACCACTGATCTCAGCCTCGAAAACACTGGCTTCCCTATAAAATAGGATTTTTGTTTGAAGGGATTGGATTCGTTGCAGACTAAAACCGCTTAGCTGAATCCCAAAGTTCGAGTTGATGTTTTGCTTTCGAACGTGCACATCTATTGTTTTCGCTGCTGTTTATTTCAATTTTTTGAAGGTTTTTTGATATTTTTTTTGTGTATCGTATATTGTAACAACAGTTCTCCGCCCGGCCACCAGGTTTGCACCAAGTGGACCTTTCACTAGGGAGGCACACCCCCACTACACTAGGACTCTCCTACTCCACTACAGAGGGGAGAACTTTCACCGGCTAGACCCGCCTACTGGACACCATCCCTTCCCACTCAGAATCGTATATAAGGTGAGCCCATCCCGACCAGAAAATCAGAGAGGAGGGAGATTGAGCGAAGTACTCAGCGATTTAGAAAACTTATTTCTAATAGTTTTGGCGGCTAGTAGGCAGGCCACATTAACTAATCTTTCATGAGTGTATCTGGCGCTAGCAAGAGAGCCAGGACCGTTTACTCATCCAGAGATCACCGTTTTCAAACATCTGCGCTAAGGCAGGAGCAGCCAGGCGTTTGTTTGTACATACGTATTCAACTCGATTGTAAGTAATGTGCGCTAGGCAAGAGGGCCAGGCCACTCTACTCGACGAGCGACGATGGACAATCTGTGTCACTCCCTGAGCGAACAGATTGGTCATAGCAACCATTTACTGTATATGCTTTTCAGAATATATGTAACATTTTACTAAGTGTGCTTTGACATTTACTGGGTGTATTTTATTTGCAGAATCACGAATCCTAGTTCCCCACACCCCCGGGATAGTTATTCTGGGAGTGTGTTATAAAAGAAATGGCGCCCAAACGTGCAGCACGAGCTCTAGAACGACCATCGACGGAGCGACAGCCCAGCCCCGAATTAGGAGACATAAGCATGCAGCTCACCCCAGAGATGTTGCAGCAGCTGATACGAGGCATCAATCACGACAGGCAGACCAGTAGTCTGGCCTAATGATTGGGTGTACCGCACGCTACGGAGGAAAACCAGTAGAGGACCTGGATGTCTTCATCTCCGCAGCAGAGACGTACAAGGAAGCAGCCCGAGTGAGTGACAACCACGCATTAGCCGCACTGCCCATGCTACTCACAGACGTTGCAGGAACTTGGTGGCTCGGAGAGAAGGAAACCACCTCAACATGGCCTGACGCCATACAGCAGCTGAGGCGAACTTTTGGACCTAGGAAGTCCAACGATCAGCTGTACCGAGAGTTTTTCAACACGCCGCAGGACAACAAGACCAGCACGGACCAGTTTGTCTGCAGCAAGCGAGCAATACTTGCTCAAATCACCCCGGCTCTGGACATCCATGTTCAGCTGGACATGACCTATGCGGTCCTCCATCCCAGGTTAAGGACCCGCATCAGGAGGGAAACTGTCGATACCTTCTGGGCACTCGTGCAAGAGGCCAGACGTATCGAGCAGTATGAGGACCCAGCACCAGCAGCAAAGAAGCCAAACGAGAGGACAGGTGGCACTACCAGGTGGGACTACTGTGGCATCAGAGGCCACTATCAGAAGGACTGCAGGAAGGCAAAGGCAGCCCACCCGCACAAGCAGCAGCCTACAGCACAGGCGGCCTACAGTTGTTTTGGTTGCAACAGACCGGGAGTATACAGGAGGAACTGCCCGGACTGCAACCAAACGAAGACGCAGCAAGAAAGAACAGGCTCTTTCTGTGCTGCCCACATACAGATCCGCACCCGGCAGAGGCCAGCACTCAGCTTTGCCGTGTGGAACCTAGAGGGCACTGGCTTTGTAGACACAGGAGCCAAGACCAGTATAGGCAGCCACCAGCTGCAGACCCTGCTAGAAGAACGAGGACATCCCCTCATCCTAACAACTGCTACAGTGACGCTAGCAGACGGAGAAGAAACAACGCAGCAGGTTGCACAGACGCAACTGCCAGTCAAACTGAAGGGAAGGACAATCCCGACCAGTTTCACATTCTTCCCGGGAGCCCGGAACACCCAGACGTTGCTCGGAATAGACTTCATTGAGGACGCTGAACTTATATTGGATTTTGGAGAACACAGGTGGAGGTTTCATGACAACCCCACACTCTACCCATTCACCAGAAAGGACAAGCCAGCACCACCACAGTTACAGATGGACACTGTGACTATGACACCGCAGCCAGCACTACTCAGCCCACTGCCGCTGACTCCAGTAAAAGGAGACACACAAGTTCCTAGGGAAACCCAGAACACGGTTGTGAAGGTACCACAACCCACATCAGGAAGAATACAGATGGACACTGTGACTATGACACCGCAGCCAGCACTACTCAGCCCACTGCCGCTGACTCCAGTGAAAGGAGACACACGAGAAACTCAGAACACGGTTTTGAAGGTACCACAACCCACATCAGAAAGGATCAGCCCACCGCCGCTGACTCTAGGAGCAGAAGACACACGAGTTTATGGAACAACACAGGAAGCGATTGTGCAGACGCCACAATTCAGGACAACCATGGTCAGCCCGCTACCACCCACACCAACAAGAACGCTAGTAGAGATGGAAGCTACCGAAGAGGCCATACTCGGAGGCTATGGACCCTCACCACCGGTACAACAGGACTCCACCAGGGGTAGGTGGATAATACACCGTTGCGAGCCCACCGAAAGGACTCACCACACGCCCACCAGGCATAGCCATCTAGACTTCCATAGGGTATGGGCGGATGACACCCTATGGCCATCGGAGGAGCAACTACAGATTTTCACCATAGACGTGGAGCTTAGAAAAGACGAAGGCACCCGGCTCACTCGAGCACAACAGGAGCAGGCTAATGAGATACTTGCTGCTCACGAGGACGTGTTTGGAATTCCTACAGAGCCTACGCCACACGCAGAACACAGGATAGACACCGGAGAGGCATCACCTATAGCAGCACCCATCCTCCAGCCTGCCGATGAGACTCGCCCCTTCACTATCAAAACCGACGCTAGTGCTTATGCTATTGGAGCAGTCTTAGTCCAGGGGGAGAAAGAAGAAGAACATCCCGTGGAGTACGCCAGCCGCCTGCTTACAGCGCCTGAGAGAAACTACACGACGACCGAACGAGAAGCACTCGCCTTAGTATAGGCAGTCTTCAAGTTCAGAGGATATATCGAGGCCAGCCCCACGTTGATAGTCACAGACCACCAACCACTACAGTGGCTGATGACCCTGAAATCACCTACAGGCCGACTCGCCCGTTGGGCCCTGCAATTACAACCCTACGTATTTCAGATCAAATACACACCCGGAAGAAGCAACGCAGTGGCCGACACGTTATCAAGGCCCCCTGAAGAAGAGAATTACGCAGTCTGTACCCTCACTATAGACATGCCGAGGAGAAGCGCTACGGAAATCCGGGAAGAACAGTCCAAGGATCCCGAGCTGAAGAAAATACTAGACGCCTTCACCGATCCAGAGCAAGATGGTGAAGCAGCTAGATGGTCCGCCAGAGGTTATCTAATATCGAATGGTTGCCTTTACAGATACGCCACCGACGAGGAGGTGGACAACGCACAGCTAGCTGTTCCAGTACACGAACGAGTAGCTATACTAAAGGAGTACCACGATGCGCCCACAGCAGGACATAACGGTATTCACAAGACCTACCAGAGGATAATTCAGCATTATTACTGGCCAGGAATGCGACACAGCATTGAAGAGTATATACGAGCTTGCACGACATGCCAGAGGTACAAGGCATCCAACTTGAAGCCCGCAGGACTATTCAGGACCCCACCAATGAACCAGCGATTCGAAGTCATCGCCGTAGACTTATTCGGTCCCTTACCCGAATCAGTCGAAAGGTACAAGTGGATATTAGTCATCGAGGACACAGCATCCCGATGGATAGAGCTTTTTCCCTTACAAGAAGCTACGGCACAGCGCTGCGGAGAACTACTACTAAACGAGTTCTCCTTACGATACGGAATACCAAGGAAGATGATCAGCGACAATGGAACGCAGTTCATCAGTCACGTGATGCAGTACATCACCTTCTGTTTAGGCATTACACAAGCCTTTACACCAGTCTACCACCCGGCAGCGAACCCCGTGGAGAGACGAAACCGAGAACTGAAGACGCAGTTAGCTATCCTCGTAGGAGAAGACCACAGCGATTGGCCAAGGAGACTGCCCGCTATCAGATTCGCTCTCAACACCGCTGAATGCCAGGCTACCAAGATGACGCCTGCATACTTAACGTTTGGAAGAGAATTACGGACCCCCGCAGAGATCCAACATGACTTAAGAGAAGTCATCTCTTCAGAGAATTTCATCGCCGAAATCACGCCAGCCCTCTCGCGCATGGCAGACACCTACTATAGAGCCCGAGACAACCATGAAACGGCTCAGGACCGGCAGAAGAAATACGCAGACCAACGAGCACGTCCCGGACCCCAGTACGCGCCCGGAGACCGCGTGTGGATCACTACCCACACACAGAGCAGTAAGACGAAAGGACGAACAGCCAAGTTCGCTCCACGAAGGGACGGACCCTACGTCATTCTACACGCACAGGGACCCGTCAGCTATGAAGTAGCAGCCGAAGACAACCCGACGATACCACTGGGCAAATACCACGTGTCAAGCCTGACGCCCTGCACCGCAGACGCCCAGGAGAAGCCAATCCGAAGGTTAAGGAAGAGAGGCCGACCACGCCATTGATGTGAGCTCAGCCATTGCAAGCAACACCTGAGCTCAAGGGGGAGGATGTAACAACAGTTCTCCGCCCGGCCACCAGGTTTGCACCAAGTGGACCTTTCACTAGGGAGGCACACCCCCACTACACTAGGACTCTCCTACTCCACTACAGAGGGGAGAACTTTCACCGGCTAGACCCGCCTACTGGACACCATCCCTACCACCTCAGAATCGTATATAAGGGGCCATCCACGACCAGAATGATCAGAGAGGGAGAGAGAGAAGTACTCAGCGATTAGAAACTCTTCTAATAGTTTTGGCGCTAGCTAGGCAGGCCCTTAACTAACTTCTCAGAGCATCTGCGCTAGGCAAGAGAGCCAGGCCGTTTACTCATCCAGCGATCACCGTTTCAAGACATCTGCGCTAGGCAGGAGAGCCAGGCCGTTTGTTCGTACAACGATCACCGATAAGTAGTGTGCGCTAGGCAAGAGGGCCAGGCCACTCTACTCGACGAGCGACGATTGACAATCTGTGTCACTCCCTGAGCGAACAGATTGGTCATAGCAACCATTTACTGTATATGCTTTTCAGAATATATGTAACATTTTACTAAGTGTGCTTTGACATTTACTGGGTGTATTTTATTTGCAGAATCACGAATCCTAGTTCCCCACACCCCCGGGATATTTATTCTGGGAGTGTGTTATAATATCAATTTTTATCATACTTTTTGATTTTAATAGTTTCCATGTGACTAAATGTGTTTTTCAGCAGAAAAATGTGTTTATTTAATCATTTTAGTTTATTAAATGAAAAGTACATTTTGTACGTATTTATCAGAATTTGGACTCCAGCAGTGGCGAACAGTCTGTAAGTAAATAAGTGCAGTTTAAATTCTTTGAGCGGGAGAACAGTTTCTATCCCACTCACTCTTCTACTTCTATCTCTCTTCTGTTCAGGATGATCTGTTCAACTGCTTTTGAATAATACTGTGACTTTCTTATTAACTACCTTCTGTTGGCAGCACTGTATGCAAGTATTTAAATTTAAGTTGCAACTGCATTAAAATTAATAACTTTTTTCTAGCAATTTATTCTTAAAGTTTTACACCATTTTCAGTGGAATTTATTATTAATAATTTTTTATTTTTTTTCCTTCCTTTTACGTCATTTACCTTTTTATGTCACAAGAGGATCTGACTTCTATACCTCGCTGGAGTAACTCTAGAATTAAACTTGCTAGGAGCTCGCCTGAACTAGAATTGAAAGTTGCTAAGAAAGAAGCAGTATTCTCTACAATGTCTGATGACTCCCCTCTCTTTCTATCTGGTGTGTCTATGTAACAACTCATGGATTCTACGGCAAAACTTATGAATAGTTTGCTGGATGATAAACTGGCACCTCTAGCTTCCAAAGAAGAAGTCAATGCTTTATATATTGAGATTGTGTCTCTTAAACAAAAAAAAACAGAAGCTGAGGAGCGAGATGGAGGTTCTAAAAGCCTCAAGTAGAAGGAATGTCGATTTCTTGGATAAGTTAGACAATCGCTGCCGTAGAAATAACTTGATATTTAGGGGTTTAAGTACAATCCCGAAGATAATTTAAACAATTTAGTTTCTGAATCCTGTGAGCAAGTTTTGCAGGTGGAGGTCAGCTTAGAGAATATTCAAGTTTTTTCACTTGGTTCAAGAGGGACCCAAAACAGGCCTCTTTTGGTTACGTTTTCACAGGTCTACTAAACAACTGGAAAATTCTGGTTTTATATTACACCAGGACTATTCAGAGAATGTTCGCAGAAAAAGATCTAAACTTCTGTTAATTCGCAGAGAACTATTACGTTTGAAAAGTTCATTAAAAGTGGCAGTGGTTAATGATTGTCTCTACGTCGATTCTCGTCGTTTTGATTTTTGTCAGGTGAATGGTTTGAAATTTGACTCTGAAAATGGTGCGGATAAGCTCAAGGATATTATGGGCTTTGACATTTCGTCTTTCTTGTCTGCAGTTTCTTCGAATGTTCTGCCACGTGATTACTTCTCCCGTACTTCTGCTTCGGTGAAGGGAGTTGTTCAATCTAAGGTCCCCCGGCACTTCTGGAAAAATTGATGGATGAGATTTAACCGTCTGTCGGCATGTCCCGGACTGTATTGTTTAGCATATTCATTCCTTGTCTATTATTTCATACAACATTATTTCATAGCAAAATTGAAAATGTTGATTTTTTGAATTCATTAAGAACATACGATATTTTTATTCTTTTAGAAACTTTTGTAGAAGAAAAAAAAATTGATTTCTATGAAAAGTTCTTTTCTAATTATAATTTACTTTGGGTTTCTGCTACTAGATCTTCTAAATTCGGAAGACATATGGGTGGAAGGGTATATGGTATCAAAAATGCTCTTTTCCTAATACTCTTATTAATTATTGCAAACTAGATGGTGTTGACTTAATTCGAATTAAAAACACAAATTTTGAAATATTTTTATTGCCTGTATATTTGAACGCTTGGGAAGAAGGTTTTTCTTACTTGTCTAATTTCCTAGAATTGAATTGTAATCTTAAATTATTTTAATGGGATATTTCAATGTAAGAGTGGGTTCCTCACAGGAATTCCCAGGTGATTTGTTGAATAATAGTCCCAATTGTCGCTATATAAGAAATTCAAAGGATAAAGTTCTTAATGGAAAAGGTTGCAAATTTATAGCTCTTTGCAATAGCCTAGATTTAATAATTTTAAATGGGCGATTTCAGGGTGAACTTCAAGGAGATTATTCCTTTATTGGAAGTATGGGATGCTCAGTCAATGATCTGTGTTGTGTCCCGCTGGATTTTATCTCCAATATATTTAATTTCGGAGGATAATCTCTTAATTTCTCAGACCATCTTCCAATAGTTTTATCTGTAACTTTGTTTATCTCTGCTAATCATGACACTTTACCTTTATTACCTCAGTTTATCTGGCGCGAGAGAGATGCGGAAATTTATAAAAAAACTTTGGAAACTAATGTAAATAGTATTTCTTCTTTTCCCAGTTTTAATAATAAATTTTTAACTGTTCTAGTGGAGTTAATTAAATGTTCTTATCCTCATACCCCAGGTTGCTCTGATTTCATTACATCAGTTCGCAAGATGAGCTGGTTTGATGGTAATTGTTTTCGAGCCAGAAAAAGATCCTTTGCTTTCTTAAATTTATTTCGCAAGTCTAATTCTGAATTAGTTAGAAAAGCGTATCTGGATGCTAATTATTCATATAAAGTAATCTGTTTGGAAAAGAAAAAATAATTTTTTAAGTCGCTTACTTCAGCTAAATGCTCAACAGATTTTTGGAATCTTGTTTCTCACTTTAAATGGAAATCTTTCATTTCCAGTTCTAAAATTTCTGTCACCGAATTAGTTACCCATTTCAAATGTTTACTTAATCCACCGCTTCCCTCCTCTACTGTATTATATGCCCAACCCTTGATTTACTTTTATGCTCTTGATTCCCTCTGCTCTCTCCAGGAATTAAATGTAGTTATTCAGAACTTAAAAAATAATAAGGCACCCGGATTCGATCGTGTTACCTATGAGTTTTTTAAAAATTCCCCTGAGGTTTTTCACACTCAAATGTTATCACTCTTCTGTAGAATTTACGATTTTGAAGCTACCCCACCTTATTTTGGTAGATCTATTATCTACTACTATCTATTAGCTACTCTTCAGGCAGGGTAATGTGAATGAAGTAAGTAACTATAGAGGAATCTCCTGGTTAGATGCAGTTGCCAAAATATTTACTGGACTTTTGCTTCGTCGTCTGGAATCGTTTGTTACAGACAACTCCCTATTAAGTGAATTCCAACTTGTTTGTTATAACCAATATAATCAAGCCTTAATTTATGCGACCAGGCGGTAAGTTGTGTCTTTTTTTTGTAGACCTAAAAGCAGCCTTCGATTCTGTAGATCATAATTCACTATTTTAGCAGCTTTTTAATCTTGGGATTTCGTCCAAATTTATTAATGTTTTGAAAAGTTTATATGCCCAGGCGTCTTCTGCTGTTAGGTACAAGGATGACATTTCTGACTTTTTCAGAGTCACTAGTGGGGTTCGTCAGGGCTGCCTGCTCAGTCCGATATTATTCTCGCTTTTTCTGGACGATTTACCTCTGGCTCTTGAAGATGGTGTTCGTATAGGTGGGGTTGTATTTAAGATATTAATGTATGCCAACGATGTGGTACTTTTAACGGATAACCCTACTACTCTCAAAAGAAATATTAAAATTTTAGAATATTATTGTGATCTTTGGAATTTATCTTTAAATTTAACTAAATCTAAAATTATGTTATTTCGGAAGGGAGATAGACTTGCTTCTTTTGAACGTTGGCTTTACAAGGGTTCACCCGTGGAAGTTGTTATCAGTATAAATATGTGGGTGTTTTGTTGTCTACCAGATTATGTATGACTTCTCACTAGAAAGATAGAATATCTTCGGCCAAATCCGGAGTCAACAGGTTCTGGTCTGATTTCATTGCAAATAACTCAGTTCCGCCTTCGGCTAAATATACTTTTTTTAATGCAGTTTCTCGTACCGTCGTTTGTTATGCCTTTCAAAGATATGAAGAATTAGAAAAGTTTCAAAGATTTTTTATTAAAAAAGTTTTCAGATTGCCTTCAGTGACCCCTAATAATATGCTTCCCATTGAAACATCCACAACTCTTATTAAGGTTTTTACATTTTCAGTACATTTTAGACACTGTCTCAAAATTCTTAACTTGCCCGATTATGGCCTTCCCAAAATATTGCCTTTGGAGATTATTAAAAATAATTTTTTTTTGTTTAAGCATTGGTCTAGCTCAACGTTACTCCTATGATTTGATTCATCTATTGCAAATATGACTAGTTGGCGGACGCAACTGACGGCCATTGTACAAAGAAAGGGGATCACCATCTGGAAGAGTGTGTGGGAGTTGGGTAGTTGCTCTACGAGGTTTTTATTACGTATATAAAGAGTTGGATTGTTCTGTCAAGCCTTGTAGCTAGAGTCCAACTCAACGAACCTAACGCTTAGTCAACTTGGTTGGCTATTCAGTCTTCGCGGTGAGCTGCTCTATTTAAATTATACCCCTTGGGTTGAGAGAAGTAACTGTGAGCGAGGGAGGATGTCTACAATTTTTTGGCAGACTGTTCCATTCTCTCCGAGATACGTAGCCTTTATGTTGGTTGCGACAATATTTTCTAGCAGTTAATATTGATGCTCAATGGCGAAAACTGCATTGGGATTATTAATTTTACGAAACACGCCTAGCAATATAGATATAATTTAATTATGGAATTTAATTTTGATTGAGCTCTCTTTGTATTATTACTATTCAGGTTCTTTTTTGTCTTATCTAAATGTATTTAGTAATTTGTTCATATATTTAGTTATTGAGGAATCTAATTCTTTTATTTATTTAAAAAAAAAAAATTATTTAGTTTAAATGAATGACTTTCTTTTCTTTTTTCTGTTTATTATTACTATTTTATTTGTATTATTATTATTTTTCCTTCTTTTTTCAATTTTTGTATTCCTTTATTAGCAGTTTTTGTTCTTAAATGTTTATTCAATTTTTAAAACAATTTATTTGTAATTGTTATTATATATATGTAAATCAACCTCCGGCAGACGGTTCAGCCATTGCCGTAGAATACTTTTTCCTTTTTATATGTTTCTATTATAATTTCTTTTTCAAATAAAGCATTATTATTATTATTATATTAATCCCAAAGTTCTAATCTTTAGATCCAGATGCTTTAAGGCTGAGAAGATTTATTATTTTGACATCTCTCCATGTCCCTCCAGTGCTTCTCCAATTCCCTCTTCTCAATGTATCTTAGGGCAAAGTTCGATGTATTCGGCCGACTGGCTATGGATATCTGAAATTTCACTGAATAAATCCAGCAACTACTTGCTTTCAATTGCTGAACCATCAAATGTAGACGTGTATCCAGATCGCATTCGGTACTGTGCCATCTGAAATTTAATTTGAGGTCCCTTTACGCTATTTTTCCCCCAGAAACCCCCCGAAAATCAATTTTCCTAGTTTCATAACTTGGAAGTAGTCTTTTTTTAACATCCTTAATAAGGTTTAAGTGATCAAGAGAGAGATACCTGAAGGATATGCGTAGGTTTTTGGGAAGCATATGTAATACATTGTCGGGTTCTAAGAAGTGATTTCCATAGATGGGACTATATCTAGGATTGGGAAGTTTTTATTAAATAAGAACCGTTATATTTAATTTGAACGGCAGATTCATTATTCGAGAATATAGTTGTTCAGAAATGGTCTAATAATAATGATTAAAAATCCTATGGCGCAACTGCCCATGAAGGGCCAAAACTTGCCAGGGCAAGGTAATAATAATGAATACAATAAGAAAATAATATCTGAAGATGGTATTTTTAAAAGCGTTTTTGAGCCACACCCACAAGGAATATGGAAGTGTTGTATATATATAAATATATATTTATGTAATGTGTGCTCGTATAAAGGCGGTAGGTTTTGTTACTTACCACACTCACACACACACACACACACACACACATAGGGACCCGAAGAAATGGTTTAGGAGTACAAGTGGGGCCCCCCGCCCAGAGTTGTTGGTGTTGTTGTAGGAGTAGAAGGGTTTGGGAGGTGGTGGATAGCTTGGAGGTCCCATAAAACCACCTCTGTATCCATATTAATGAAGAGAGAGGCCGACATTACTCTGGAGCTGCTCAGGTTTATGGCTGGTTTATGCCCGGCCCGACACACTCTCCACCTTCGTCTGCAAGATATATTATCCAATCTTCTTGTTTAATATCGTACATACACTCACACACACACACACACCCGTACTCCTCCACATTCACTTATGGGGCACCGCATATAGTCTTACAAAATACACACATCTCTTCTATCTCCCAAAAAGCATATCCCAAGTATACAACATATCCTTTATATGCCCGTTTACATGTACATAATATATGTATATTATATCTATAAAGTATTTAAGTCAAGTTTTACCGATCATTGTAAATAATCGCTCTCCACAAATATAATGTTTTGCATTATATAATATTCATAGTTTATTTTAGATTGAATATAGTGTATTCAATTCTATCCATAAATGTCCTTTTCTTGTTCAAGTGTTCCAAAATTATCCAGTTTAAAACATTCACATGATTATGTCTCATATTCCAGTTTATACAATTATAACATTTAACAAACTTTTTCTTTAAACGAGAAATTCTTTACATTTCTTACTCCTCCTAGTTTCTTACTCATCCTCCTAGTAATGTAATGTAATGGTGTGGAGTTGTATTTGTAGTAGTGGTAGGTGTGCACGAGCGTTTTAGTGAAAGGGCTTATAGTTTGTAATTTTAAAAGAGAATGAAGTTTGGTAATAATTGAGAAGTCACCACTGTTTTATATAATAAATATAATCTTCAAATAATAACTACAAGTTAATTGATTATTATAAGCTTATTTAAATATATTGTGAAACTGGCACTGATGTTTTCACTTTGGTAGCTAGAACGAGTCTCTAGTAAATTTAAGTATTTTACATATCACACTATTATGTTTAAGAAATAAGTATTTATCAAGATTAATGCAAAACTGGCACAGATATTTAGAGAGCGATTCCTGAAGCGTCCTGTTTGAAGGTTGAGTGTAGACTCTCGTTTTTTGAACTGAACTATTTGAAAGCTATGGCAGACTCTATTCTTTGGAATTGCTCTCTCTCTCTCTCGCGGGGGAATTTTCTTACAAAGGTTTGGCCTAACGGAATTTAGTGTCTTTGTTTTCTTAATAGCAATGACAGATTTAATATACCTGGTTCTAAAATACACACTTTCTGAAGGTAAATTCACAAGCACTAAATAATTATTATAAAAATATTAACAAAAAATACATTTTTGGATACTAAAAATTTGTTCAGAAAACTTTAAACTATTATTTTTCGATTTTGTCCTTCCACTACCTTATCCCCCCTCCTGGAGAAATTTTTCGGCACGAAAAATTTGGGAGATAATCTGGAGTTGTAGAGGCTTGGAAGTTATCGAGAGGCGTGTGTGTAACGTCTGCAAGGTGGCCGTGTGTTGTAGGGTGCAGTCATCTTCTTCTGCGGCTAACGCTGCTTGAAGGCGTGAGCGTTGCGTGGTGTTTGAATGTATTCTCAAGCGAACGCTGCGTGAGTGGATGAACGTTGCTGTGGTGGTAGACTGATAGGCGAACAGCGAACACTGCTTGGCGAGTGAGAGTGTTGCTGATGAAGAAGTGACTGGCAAGGGTAGCTAGGTGATCAATGTAGACAAGTCGGTACTGTAGGTGTGTATGTAGTTTCTTGAATGAACTCTATATGGACAAAAAAAAACTCTTAAGTAAATAAATTAATAAATAAACAAAATACACAAATAAAAAATATATATATTTAATAAGCGAGCGGGATGCGGAAAGATGTGAGGATAATCGCAAAGGGTATGAGAAGATGAAGATCTTTTCCTTTTGTAGAAATCTTGTGTTTCTGAAAATAATCATACAGAGTTATACATAAATTTATATGATAAAATTTCTAACAAATAACGTGCAATATTGACTAATCATAACATGCAATTAAATTCATGCGCATGCAATAACATTCGTGCTCATGCAATGGTGCAGTCGACGAAGATTCTTGGATCTGTAAAAGAGAGGTTAAACAAATTTAAATTTCAACAAATATTAGTGTAAAAATTATTAAAGCTAAGAAGTAAAGATGAATGTATATCTTGAGGGAGTATGCACAAGGGTGAAGCCGACTGTATGTTCATCAGCTCTTCAGCTTTGCTGTGTTTTCTAAATACCTTAAGTTAACAATAACATTAAAAATAACATTAAAATACAAATGATAAACAAGTACAAGAATAATACAAATTATTTAATTTCCTTTTAAGGCGAACTGAAAAAATAATTTAATTAGTTTAATACAATAAAAAAACATCAATATTAACATATAAACATATTAAACAAATTCACGTGGTCGTCTTGATTTCTGCAAAATAAAATAAATTACAATTATTATTTAAATATACAATGCAATAATTACAAATATTAAAGCCGGAATAATTTTATGACTCGAAGAACGATAGTTTTCAGTGCTGAAACAAAAATAATATGTCATTATTGCAACAACTTAATTAGATATAAACCTGATACATTTATTGTTACATATAACATTTACATGTGGTGTAGTATGTAAAGTTAAGAAGTGTGATAGATTGAGAATTATTTCGAGAGATTCAGCGTATAGTTGTGTATGTATTGTGTGCGCGAGGTGGACAGAAATTTTGTGGCTAGTTACTAGGAATTTTAGTGAACTTAGCGATTAGTACTAAATTGGTGTGTTTGAGTACTAGTTGACAATTGAATGTTGAATTTAAGTGTTAGATACGTGCGCAAATTAATGATTTCCCTGTAAGAACGTTTCTACAAGTATTAATTGGAAATTGCCTTTTAATTGCGAAAGTATGAATTCGCCAGAAAATTTGGAATTTTCGACATTGTCCGCATGCAAATGAAGGGACGTGATGCCATAATTAGGTATTACTTGGTTAGTCAGAGATTTTAAAATAATGTTGGAATGCTGAAGGTTCTTATTTCTACAAAAACTGGAATCCACTAGGCTGTGACTAGCTCCAGTGTCTACAAGGGCACGAATAAATTTTTTGCCAATTCTTAAATTTACTAACAAATTATCAGAATTGGTGAAAGCAGGTATGAGAGCCAAGGTCATAACAGGTTTTCGAGAAAGCGACTGAGGGCTAACTCGTTTTGGGCTGTATTTGGAAACAATTACGAGCCGTATGTCCAAATTTTGAACAATATTGGCAAGTGGGCCTATTTTGGAGGTTATTGCTAGTTTCGTTACCATTATTATGACTATACTGGGGTCTATCTGAAGAAGGGTGAAATCGCGAATTGTTTGAATTAATTCGAGTGCTATGATTATTACTATAATATTGATTATTATTATTATTGTTATAACGATTATTATTATTATATACCCTGCGATTGAAATTTTTTGGTACATTAAAATTGTTAGGCATTTTGCCAAAGTTAGTACGAGGTTTTGGTCTGAATTTATTGGTGCAGTCCACGTCAAAATGTGGACCGGAACAATGGCGACAAGGTCTATTCTTTATTACATTAAATACTCTACAAGTGGTAGTTGGTTTTAATTGTGGCTTTTTACTTTTATTACGATGCGGGCATTCTCTGTGGAAATGCATTTGTCCACAGTAACGACAAGGAGATGGAGGTGTACGATTAGAATTTTTCGAAGTTACAGCGAAAACTGTGGGGTTTGTTTCAGAAGCCTGAACTTCTTTTAGGGCATTGGCATAGGAAAGTGCTTCATCTAATTTTTGAGGAAGCTTCGTTCGCACCTCATTACGAAGCGGTTGAGGAAGTGACTTCAAGAATGCATCAGTGGCCAGTTTATCTAAAATTGTTTGTAAGGCTTCGAGTGGGTTAGCTTGAGCTTTTAAATGAATGGCGGATTGGATATGTCTAATCCTATCCGCGAATGTTTCAGGAGACTCAGTGGGCAAGGACTGAATATTAGTCATCTGTTGTAAGAGGACTAAGGGTGTTTTTTTCTTACGAAATCGGGCTAGAAGTCGCTCTGAAATTAGAGGATACGTTATATTTGTACCCTGGCGTTGTAATTCCGCTTTCTGGGTGTCGTAAAAGATTTTTGCAGACCCTGAGAGTCTAAGTGCTAATATTTCTAATTTAGCTGCGTCGTCCCAGCCAGAAAGACTAGCACAATGGCTAATTTGGTCAAGGAAATCTGACACTTTGGCTGAATTTTCGCCATCGAAGGTAGGTAAGCTATTGATTAATTGCAAATTCCTTAAGGGATTAGGTTGATTATTAATTGGAGGATTTGCTAATTGCTGCTGCGCAAGTAAATATTCTACAGCAGCGTCGATGCCCATGTCTTGTCCATTTATCTTATACATTTTGGAATTGAATAAATTACTTGGGGAAAGATTATATTTTTCAAGACGTCTACGTAATTGGAGTAAATTGCCTCCAACAGAAAGTTTATTATCGCGTAATATCTTTATAATTTGGGATCTATTAAGTACACTCATAAATTCAAAATTCGAAAGGGATTGAGGTACAAGTGGTACAATTACAAAAATTTAAAAATGAAATTCACTAGAAAATTCAATAATGGGAAATATTGAAGATATTTCCGCTGAAAAAATAATTAAAAAACAATCAAATTATCTGATGGATAATTTGTTTAATTATGAAATTAAAATTTTTACGTACTTGTAAATTGTGGATTCTCGTTGAAAATATCCCAAACAGCTGGCACCAATGTAATGTAATGGTGTGGAGTTGTATTTGTAGTAGTGGTAGTGTGTAGCACGAGCGTTTTAGTGAAAAGGGCTTATAGTTTGTAATTTTAAAAGAGAATGAAGTTTGGTAATAATTGAGAAGTCACCACTGTTTTATATAATAAATATAATCTTTCAAATAATAACTACAAGTTAATTGATTATTATAAGCTTATTTAAATATATTGTGAAACTGGCACTGATGTTTTCACTTTGGTAGCTAGAACGAGTCTCTAGTAAATTTAAGTATTTTACAATATCACACTATTATGTTTAAGAAATTAAGTATTTATCAAGATTAATGCAAAACTGGCACAGATATTTAGAGAGCGATTCCTGAAGCGTCCTGTTTGAAGGTTGAGTGTAGACTCTCTTTTTTGAACTGAACTATTTGAAAGCTATGGCAGACTCTATTCTTTGGAATTGCTCTCTCTCTCTCTCGCGGGGGAATTTTCTTACAAAGGTTTGGCCTAACGGAATTTAGTGTCTTTGTTTTCTTAATAGCAATGACAGATTTAATATACCTGGTTCTAAAATACACACTTTCTGAAGGTAAATTCACAGCACTAAAATAATTATAAAATATTAACAAAAATACAATTTTGGATACTATAAAATATTCAGAAACTTTAAACTATTATTTTTCGATTTTGTCCTTCCACTACAGTAAGATGAAGTATTGCGATCGTGCCAAATTTTTGAAGTAAGCTTTTCCCCGGAAATAAATGTTTTTGAGGTCCACTGAGTACGAAAAAAATGTTTTTAGTAAATGGTCTGTGTGGGTCTGTGTATGTAATATCTCATAAATGAAAAATGACGGAAAGCTCAAACCTAGTATTTCGCTTAGTTACTACTACCGCCACATCTCACACCAAGGTTTCGGGCAATATCCATCAACTGGAAGTGCGACTTCACCGATTTTTTTCATTTTTTTGTTGTTGCGATTTTCTCGAAAGTGCTGCAACGATTCTTAACATAAGACTATCTATATATTAAAGCTTTGATAAAGACAGTAAACTCTGTCGAAACGTTGGCATAATGGATGTTTCTTTCTTAAACTTTGTATACTATCCTGATCATATCCTCGGGATGATCCATTGGATCCATTGGCAAAATAATCAGCCTTGTCTTTGCTTGGTATTCCACAATGCGAGCAGGTGCGATTGCGCCCACTGGGATATATAACTTATTCCCGCATCAATAACGCCCATATGTAACTAAAATACCATGTTTAACTGAAACTGCAAAGGCATGCGGCCATAAATTACTATTCCATCAACTAATCCTTTACATCGACTTCTTTCTTCCCACACACCGTACAGCTTCCCAAGACCGCTTTAGCGTAAGATATGTCAAGTGAGGGATTTCTGCTTCCGCCTTAGGATCCCGAACACATTTAGCTTATATTGAACCACTATCGCCTACTCGATATTCCCTTACTACAGATGAACCCATAGTTGTTCCTTTCCCATCCAGCTGACCATACCTCCCTTTGACCTAGTTTAAGAGATTAGTTTTAAATACAATTTAAAAGACCAATCAGTGTACAAACTGAATTTGCTCTGTGCAAGTCTGTGCTATCACACTGTCTGACAAAACGCATCCTGAAGATGGGCGAACGCCCGAAACTGGTCGATGACCACAAAATGAAGGGACTACCCTGTCTCTGATGAACCCATAGTTTTTTACAGTTTTTTTTTCTTGAACATTCTATTCCATATGCATTTCTGTAAATAGTCTAATCAATGTTTGAAACATCTTTAAAGAACTAAATTATGTCTTCTTCTTCGTAAAGCTGACTGGAGTTCGAATTTGCAACGACCTATTAGTCCAGTATAGGAAGGCAATTTTATTACTGCTGCATAATTGCAATTAATAAGAGAGACATATTTATAAAACTTAACCTAGGTTGACTTAGAAAATAAAGAGACTCAGGAGAGCTTTAAATTTCAAATAGTAATCCAAATGCTCTTTTATGATGATGGGGGGGTTTCTTTTAAGATGAGAACAGTCCAGAACAGTCCCAATAATTTGATCAACCTTTAAAAAAAAACAAAAAAAACGTTTTATTACTGAACATAGAATAAAACGGATCAGATTTATTATAGGATTATTTAAATGGTTTTCTCACCCCACTATTCCAGATATTGATCGTAATGACCTGGAGAAGAGTGAGTGTGTGATTGATGTGTTGGAAAAGAAAAAACTATTGCAACAATCATAATCACTTAGTGTATTGACAAAACAGTGTGTGTGTGTGTGTGTGGTGTGTGTGTGTGTTTTAAAATACAACTCACTGAGTGCTATATATACAATCAGTCTGGTTTAATATAGTAAGGGTCTACTGCGGCCAGAAGGTCCAACTATCGCTTTCTGTCGTTACGAAATAAACATAGGGACAAAAATATATATCTCTCACTCTCTCTCTCTCGCTCTTCTCTCTCTGTCTCTCATTCTGGCTCACCATCATCTCTCCGAGGATAATGTGGAAAGGGTGGGCCAAGCAATATTTCATTACTACGCCTCTGAATTGACAAGTAATCGGCTTGTAAGAAGTGAAATAGAGGGTACAATCTAATGCAGCAGCAGTAGTAGCAGCAGAAGAAGAAGAAGCTTGGGGACGTGTCAACGGTTAAATAAAAAATGCAGATTCGATCAGCAATATTATAGATGGATAGAATGGAAGTGGTGGAATAAGTAGTCGGGGGAGAGAAAGAAAAACTGCCAAGAGGAATAGAGAGGGTATGTGCAGTTGTGTAGTTATTGTTGTTGATATAACGAGGGTGAGAGAGAGAGATAGAGAAGGAAGATGAATTGAGTGTGAGGACTTGATGCTGTGCATATGCAACAAGCACTTCTCAAACATATGGACCTTATCTGAACTCATTTAGGAAATTATATATATGATAGACTAATGGCTACCACTCTATATTCAATATTGACAATACGCTAAGGTGTTAGAATACTCTTCTAGAATTTTACTTTCTCTTAATGTTCTATGTAGGAGTATAGTGTGTCACTTAAAGCCGAAATTAGATTTTCTTCAAGTGATCTGACAAGTCAGTTTCTGACAAAAGAAGTTGGAATACCACCGTTCCAGTTATTAAATATAATTAAGTATTGTAACTGCACGCACATTACATTGCATGGTTCTACTTCCTACATAATATTAATATATATTGGAAGCATTGCTAGAATTCAAAAGATTGAAGAAAACGATCAATCGGAAGTGCAACTTTATAGGGGAGGATCTGGAGTTTTCTGCAATAGGGGAGGATCTGGAGTTCTCTGCAATAGGGGAGGATCTGGAGTTCTCTGCAATAGGGGAGGATCTGGAGTTCTCTGCAATAGGGGAGGATCTGGAGTTCTCTGCAATAGGGGAGGATTGGAGTTCTCTGCAATAGGGGAGGATCTGGAGTTCTTTGGAATTTTCTTCAAAACGACTATTATAACGTTTTCCATTAAAAGTTGAAGACGCTAACTACAAAATTATAAAGTATCACTTTTATTTGAGATAATTTTCCAAAAAAAATTATATATTAGTTAGTTGCACGGAATTTCTGGCGATAAAATTTGAAATGTTATATGGAGTTTGCTCAATGTTTTTACTAGACTATGGTATAATCACTTCTCTATCTGCCAAAGTTGGTAAATAGGTTCCCACACTATTTATGTTAGTACAAACGGTAAAATTCGAGTTTAATGTCTTTTGTAAAATATATTGTACTATCAGAGGAATTCGTGTGAGTGTTTCACGCCAGATTTCATTTTTTTCTTCGTCCTAGTTTGTTTTACTTGTTTTACAAAAAACTGGACCCACTTCATCAACCTGTTACTGCTTAATTTTCCCTACAAGGACTGGGTTAGCTACTTCTGCGGGGATACTTACACTGACATCCCTAACAATGACAAACTACGCCATAATGGTGCAAAATTGGTTGCTGTGTGCAACTAACTACTTGAATATTTCACAAGGCATCACACTTAGGCAAACACTAGCCCATTCCCCTATCCCCTCCATCACCACTAAACATACTCTTACCATCCAACTGCATCTTGTTACATTTTTAAGGGAGGTACACCCCAGACAGTACAGCGAAAAGTAAGGAAAAAATAATACATCTTTTAAGATCGCAGCTGATTCCAATAGCTTGCCTCCCTCTATGACAGGGGACATTAACTTTCGGTCCTAATGATTTGTATTTAAAAAAAAAGGTAAACATTTACTTTCAATTTTTCGCGATTTTCCTCGAAAACGGTTCCAACGATTTTTTCTAAACTTCGCATTCCCTATCACTTTTATTAGAAAACATTTCCCTGGAAAATTGATTTATTGAATGTTGCATTCTGGGAGAAGAGAAGCGTTAAGGTTTCCACTAAAGTATCGCTTCAGTACAATGTATTCATCTGCCTATATAATATTAATATAAATTGGAAGCTACTGGTAGAATTTCAAACTTGAAAAAATTTCAACAGAATTGTGACTTTATAGAATAGGTTTTCGAGTTTTTCTGGTATTTTCTCGAAAACTACTATAACGATTTTCTTTAATCATGTAATACTAACTGCGCAGATATCAACCAATCAGTTTTATATGTAACATTTTTCCAGAATTAAAAAGGCTGATTTTAGGTAGTTCTGCGGCATTTGCGGAGTTAACTTTCATTTGTTATATAGGCATGGTTCAATCTCTTCTAGACTGATAACGTAATCACTTTTACTATCTGCCTGGATAGGTACTTATCCCTCCACTACCTCTTTATATATTTTTTGCAAATGAGTAAAATTTTAAGTTAAAAAAAAATTTATATTTTTTTATTTAAGTCACCACTTTTTTATTTTGGAATAGACCGTGTGACTAATGGAAACAATCGAATAAATTGTTATTAGAAGCAACAGTTAGAAATGTTATTTTAACGATTGTACGGTTATTAAATGCGGGAATGATTTGACAGTTTCTCTTCATTTTGATTTCCTGTTCCATTCCTCTACTATATCCTTGTCCCCACTTTCAAATCCCCTGACCAAGGCCAATAATAAAGTAATCAATTTCAATAGAATATTGTTAAAAATAAAAAGTAATAATCCGAAATTAAATGATAAAGAAAAGTAGAAAATAGATCCAATCTGTGAAATAAGAATTAAAATTAACGACTTCATCTTTATTCGTGAAAAGTCATTAAGTACAAATAGAAAAAAAAGGAAGAGATTTCTTCTTTTACTCATTTTCCCTCCCTCACACCCCTTCCACTTTATTTATTCCATCGTGTTAGCATCCTTCTCTTGTTATTAAAAACAGGGGATTTCAACTTCCTAATCGGATTCGTTGTGCACCCATAATGGAGTACCGTGAAAAAGGAACAGGGAATAATCCCCGGATGAAGGAAATAAATTAAAATGATAATAGCAGTTATAATCCTGGAAGTGTTTTGTGAGCCCGGTTTGGAGGCGGCAGAGATGGTAGATTAGGTGGAAGTGGGAACGGTGGGGAAAATGGGCAAGTGTTAATGGATTGTAGGGCAATTGCCTTACTCTCTCATTCTCTCTCTCTCAACGTTCGCCCATTAGCTGACTCATATTTGTCACTTTGATTCTTTTTCATTTTAATAAATACCACATTTTTGCTTTGTTTTTTTTTTTTCACAGATTTATTTATCTACATATTTGAAAATCTCTCCGTACACAGCATGCAGCTTTTTTCTCCATCGTCAACTATCTGGTCCACCAGTTTGTATATAGACGCTGTCTTCTACTTACATATTTTCTGTCACAATGTATGTAAGTAGAAATCAACGTCTCAATATTTGATGTCGGATTAAGGGAAATCAGAAACCGGGTCAGAATTGTTGAACAAGCAATGAGAGCAAATAATTTCAGTTATTTTCCCCGCAGCATCACGGATCCATCCATCCATCATTCTTCATCATAGGCATCATCATTTGCTCCTTGTAACTTTTTTTGGAACACAGCAATAAAGTGAATTATAAGTTGGGCTCTACTTTAATCAAGACCTGTATAAGACTTGATATTTACTTAAATTTCTAGAGCGGAAATACTTTAACCTGTTTGTAGCATGGACTCCTTAGCAAAACTCTTGAAAGTAGCAGATCTCTTCCAGGAAAATGTTTTGTATTAAATGTATCAAATGAAAATAACAATGGAGCCCAGTTTTATTATAATGAAGATTCCAAAATAAAATAAGAAAAAGAAAAAGAAATGTGGCGAAACACGACTATCCCTTACTGCAATACTTAATGGCAAATTTTCTTTCGTGCAGAAGAAAGCGTGGGGAAAACTCCTCTGCTTCCACAAAACTCCTCCTTAAATCAGTTTTCTTGATAAAAAAAAACTTTCAAACTAAAAGTGATAGGTCTTTATATGATTGAATAGGTTAAAGAAAACAGTTGGTGCCTGGAGAAATCTCTAGAAAAAAGTATAACCGCTGAAGAAAATGCGCTTTTCCAGTCGTTCAGTTTTCTTCAGACTTGAATTTCAGCCACATATTTAATTCACAATAACATTATAAAGGCCAATAACTGAAATGACATTTTTTAGAGAAGACTTACAGTCACTCCTTCCCTAGAACCCCTCTAGAATTAATTCATGTTTGAAATAAGCATACAAGTTTTTGAGAAAATTAAAAAAAATTCATGTATTAAAGAGTAAGTAGTTCCTGTTGACGTGCTTTGACCTATAATTTCCTGTTGGATCTCCCCTCCCCGCCGGAGGAAACACATATTTCCGGTGAAAAATAAATTTAGCAAATTTGACGAGATCGCAACATTCTTTCTTAAGAGCAGAAGAACAAAATTTTCGATTTTAAAGAAACTGAACTGCTCAATCTAACTTTAATGCTGGCGAGATTACTTTCATTAAGCATACTTTTTCTGCGTTTCTAAACAAATGATAACTCTTGCAATTTCTCCGCCCACCGATTTTCCTTCATTCTTTTTTTTTTACGAGGTCACACCACTTCAGTCATTTCCCTTTAATCTCTTAAAGAATAATTTTTCCTATTCTTAATATGAGCGAGGCAAGCTCTTATAACGGAAATTCATCTTGATGTGCTGCAGCAAATCCCTACACTTCCTCCTTAATTTCCATATTTTTTAACCATGAAGCATCAACTTTTCATTTGAAGAGTCTCATAAAAAAAAAAAACTTAATTATTGGAGACGTTATAAAGAAACTGTTGCAGAAACCTACAGGAACTGCTTACTGGCAGAAGTGAAATTGTTTAGCCTGTAAGATGTACGAGTTGAATCTAATGGAACCTGTACTGAACGGGAAAGTGAGGAAAAAAAGGGATAGATGTTTAGATCGAGAAAAGATGAAAAGAGAGTATTTTTGATGGTAGGAAATTCCAGGAAAAATGGAGGAGAGTGAGGGACTCCCAATTGTTTCTTTTTACCTCCTTCAACCACTTCTATTTCTTGTTGTTCGGTGGGGGTATATAGTATTGATGGGGTCCGTTCTTTTTCTAGCCCCCGCCCAATCCTCTTGCAGTTACTCTTCCAATTACCCTAGCAGTTGCCATAAAACATAGGAGGTCAGTCTGGACCTAGGAAGGTCCCTCGATGACATGTCAATTTTTTAGGTGAATCGTCCCCCATATGTCTCTAAACTCTCCACTCTCTGATATACAGAAACAGACATACAGACCATATATATATATACCCACACGTTTACACTATTTTATTTTCTTTATCACTCACCTCTCTTTCTCATTTTATTCTTTTTTTTCTTCTATATCAATGTATAAATGCAAGATCCCCTGGGGGCAGAACGCACCAGTGTACATGCGCTGCTTGTACAAGAGAATGGTTGGGCAGACAACAACGGGGTCGACCTGCTTCCACACCAAGGGACTCCATTAAATAAGTCTTGAATGTCCCCAGGGAATTTCACTATATTTTCCCCTCTTACAGTATAACACATCTGGACAGTGGTAGTTAACATTTTGTCAATTTAACGGGGGACTAAACTTGGGGATTATGATAACAAGTGTTATATTGCATGCTTTATTGAATCTTTCTTTTTAGCATTTACTTATCTCCATATATTTACCTAATATGTTCAACATCTTGCATTCTCTCTCTCTTAATCTTTTTCTCTCTTTTCCATAATACACTTATTTACACACGGAAATTGCATCTGTATTTTCATATTGTACTATTTCACATTCTACACACTAGTAGGATTCATTCTCTTATTCATTAGTTTGTGTCATTACAAATGTTAGAAAACTATTACGGAACACCCACACAACTTCTCTTACTTCAGTTAAGTAGTGATTATTGTTTTTAACGTCTAGTTTCCTCATTCTTCAATGTGAGTGAGATAAGATGCATTACACCTCGTGCGCCAGAAATTCATCTTTTGTCACCCAGCAGCATATCCCTAAACTCCTCTTCATCAACTTCGATATTTCATAACCATAATTCTTATTGATATGTTTTCTTCCAGCTTGGAATTTATATACAACATTGACTGTCTGACAGGTTGACTGTCGATGGAGTAAGCTATGAAGCTAAATCCACTGCACCCTGAAAGAGCTGTGGTGTTTTCCTGGGATGTTAGTGTTTTTTTGTACAGAGAATGAGGTCGCCTGTGTATTAATATTATATACGTGGTAAAACCACGTATTATACTGAAGTGTAAATTTAAAGCTGAATCACTATTCATCAGTGTGTATAAGTGTGATTACACAGTGAGTTGGCGTCTTTTTTACTTTCTCTTATTTTCTTCAGTTTTTCACGATTTCTCGAAAACGACCCCAATTTCCAATTACACACAATTTATATGCCTAATCACTTTTATATGAAACATTTTTTCGCCCCGGAAAAATTTATTTTAGAGGGAAGAGAGGTTCTTTGTGGAACACACTAACGATTAATAAGTAAAATTACGTCAAGCCTTTGGGAGAAGTAAAGAAGGGGCTTAAGGGAACTAAAAATTCTGGCTATAAAAGAAAGTTTTTGTAAATTAGTGCGAAGAAAAGTGCAGTCGTATGAGTGAATGGTAAGTATAGTGGTGCCTATTTTTTTAGGCGAGCTTTACTCCATCTAGGTGTCGTGGACGGAGACCGGAAACTCCTACTTTACCATTAACATTTTTTTAAATAAACATAAAATTTAGCAATATACGCGGGGACTCGAACTAGGGACCTCCCACTTTCAAATCCATGCTTAGCCACTACACCACACCCGCCATTCCTTTTAATAGCTGTATAGAATATTACTGTGTGCTATTCATTTCATGAATAATGAAAAATAATTAAATTTGTTTATTTACTTGTTTGTAAAAGATATTATATTGTGAACTATGTTTATTTTAAAGTGAAATTGAATAAAAAAATGCAAAAAGAGAAATGAGCCCCAACAATTTTATGCAATTGTTAAATAAAAAACAAGCATTACAAAGGAATTCTTAATTAACAACTGCCTAACCATATTGGATAAAGAATTTTCATCGCTATGTCCCCATAATTCCAAGTAGAGCGCTCGTTTATATACTAACGAACCCCAAACGATTATTTATTCCTAGAGTTTTAAAACCATTAACGTTTTTAAATATTTACAGTCTTTTTATTTTATTTATCTATTTTTTGTATTCTATTTCTATTTTTCTCTTTAAATCTCTCTCTCTCTCTCTCTCTTTCTCTTTGTGCGTATATCGATCTTTGTCCATTTAGTAGTGGACACATTAGATCTTAATGTATATAAGATAGCCAAAAGTGGTTAGTATATAATAATGTGTAAAACTTACATATATGTATGTATGTATGTATGTATGTTTGTATGACTGGTTCAGTCTCTCTCTCTCTCTCTCTCTGTGACGACATTTTTATATTTCTAAGAACATAGTGATCGGAGATCGCGCGCTGCCTGCAATTTCTACTCATTGCAGGTGGTCGTATCACATTAACATGGACGTATGACTGTCTAAGACCTGTAATAAAACTTATGGACAGAACTTGCTGCCACCATACCAGATATATATATATACGATTGTTAACTTGTGTTTGTCGTTCAGGAATCTTTATTATTGATTATATTCTATTTTTTTGTGTAAACTCTGCCACCCTCCCACCATTACGATTTACTTTGAAATAAATTTTTTGTCCTCCCTTTTTATTTATTCTTTTATATTTAATTTTATTGTCCCATAATGGCGTGTAAAAATTCATTAGTACTTTATACACTCTGTGAAGAAGTCTCCGGTTTATTATTATACCAAATATGAGGATGTAGAATGATGAGAGTGTTCTAAACAGCAGTGGCAGGATCCTTCTTTTGTGTGCTGATTTGTTATCTTGCTTTTTTTTTTAAATAGGGCGTTAAAGAAGTTTTAACGGCTATGCAATGTCTTTCCCATTAACATCGTGTGATGCATAGATTGAGATTCACATTTATACACATTGCAAAATAAAAATAAGAAAACTTTTGCGTTCCATGAAACAAGGAAAAAACGTACTCTCTTGCAATCCCCCCCCCGCATTTTCTTGACCGCATAGATTTTTTTAAAAATAATTGCGTCGTTTTGTTTTTTCTATTCTTTAATTCATTTCTCTGATTACTAACCATCTCTTTTATTTCTGGTTTTTGAATCACTACCATTTTGAACATCAATCTTAAGCTTGATTTTTGGATAAAGAATCTACAGATGCTAAGAATTGTTTTAAGAGATAATGCCAGCTTCAAAGCCTTCTGAGTGCTCAGCCTTTCGCAGGGTAGTATTCTCCCCTATCACCGGCCATTGAGTTGTAGAGTCTCTTGGGAATACAAACATCTAACGTAGCATTGGACTCGAAGTTGGGACCTCAGCATGGGAGCCCACACGCTACCCCTGAGCTAATGACCATCTCTAATGCCTTGGTCATAAGAATCCTGAAAATGACCAAGGTGTAAGAGATACAATAAGCCTCTATTGGCTGCAGTGTCTTGGGATTATGACCTACACGTTTTCAATCTTACACGTTGGCCATTCTGAGGGCAATTGCCCTAACAGTGCTGCGACTACAGAGGGATTGGCTATAAAGCTAAGTCCACTGCAACCTTGCAGATCTAATTAAGGCTTCCTTGGATGCCAAAGTCAATATATATAATGTCAAAGTCAATGATGACGAACTTGTAGTACGCCTAGGGTCACGTTGGATTCTTTTAGGGGAGAGTACTACGACCTGAAAGAACTATTTTGCCTCCCGGAGTTTTCTCGTGCAGTGCCGGTCTCCTAGCAGCCGAACTTTGAAAACATCTTGATCAGGTTTGGATTTACAACAAATTCCGCATTGTTCACTTTAGCAGGTTGAAGACAATTTGACCAGAGAGCACTTAACAGTCCGTTCCTCCAGCCAATTATCTTTTCTATTTTACATATATATATATATATATACAGGGAACATTTCTTACGCCTCGACTTTGAAAAGTTGAAAGGCCAACTTCATGCATAGAAAAATGGAAAAAAATATTATTATTATTATTCGCTGAGATCTTGAGTTTTGTGGCATCTACTATATGTTTGTAAGTAGTGCTGCCCTAAATTAAACCATGCTAGATCAACAACTTGTAACTACCACCAGGAACGTGTTGCAAGAGCGGTGGCCATTAGACAAAGCAGAAGCGTTTTTTTTTTTTGAAGAATTTTTCTACCTACCTTACAGTATTTGATTTTTTAACAAAATTATGTGCGAATTTAGAAGTTTATCGCGACCTAATAGATCTTTTATATCTCTCCTAAAGATGTCTGCAAGTCCAACACGTTAGCCTAGTAATAGTCTAGCTTTTCACGAAGGAGGCTGTTGCAATAAGGGCGAAACGTCGATTTATACCAAATTACTGACGTGGTTTGCGGCCCTCGTCTTTTGCATATTTACTTATGGTCTATTTTGGGATGTATATGTATTTAATGATTTTATATAATTCATCATTTTCAAATTCTTTTTGTTCAAACTAAAATTGTTACTTCCTCTTATTAATGTAACAAAAAAAAAATTTGAAAACTCACACGACTCTGCTTTTAATGCAATTATACATCAAATGACAAAGATTCTTTAAACATCAAATTTTTCCTTAACACAGATATAGAGGTGATGGGGAAAGACTTACTAACCTACCAACCCAAGCAGGTAGGAAGTGAACGGAATAAAATAAATCTAACCTCACATATTTCAAATTTAAAGTCACAAATTCCTTAAAACTACTTAAAATCAATTTAAGCAAATAAAAGTGACAGTTTTATATCTGTCCATTGAGCATGTCAACTTTAAACAAAATAATTATAGCCATTTTTGGAGAAAACTCCCTCCAAAAATTCAAAAACTAATTTTGTAAAATCGCGCATCTGTTAACTCTTCAAATTTGGAGTCCTAACAATGATTCCAATGTATATTAATATTATATAGCACTGGTAAAACGTACATTGACTGAGGGGGCAGTTTAGTGAAAAGCACAACGCTACTGATCCCTCAAAGAACATAAAAAAAAAATTACGGGAAAAGTGATTCAAACAAAAGTGATAGGTAGATAGTGATAGGTAGATAGTATAGAAAGTTCGAAGAAAATCGCGTAAAACTGGGGAAAAAAATCAGTAAAGTCGGACTTTCGGTTGATGAATTTTGCCCGAAACCTTTGTGTCATCAGATGCGATGGAACGTAATCCCAACTACGAGCTTCCGGCGACTTTTAGTTTTTGAGATATTTTTTGCACATACAGACCATTCGCTAAAAACAGTTTTTTCGTTGCAAACTCGATTTTTAAATTTGACACGATCACAATACTTTCTCTTACCAGCAGTCAAATTACATAAGAAAAAATTATATGTTAAAATCCTATAAAAACAATGACTGTTTAATTCAACACTAAACTTCTATGGCGTTTGTTTCCTCTTAGTGGCTATAAAACTGTCCATGGAATAGATATATTAAAAACTGGACAAGTGACAGCGATAAAAGAAGCAGTTTAGAAGTCGGTGGATATAAACGGTGGAGGGAAAAGTAGTTGATAAAAAAAAAGATGATGTTGGTGAGAAGTAAAACGATAAGGTGGTCCTGGATGTAGAAGGAGAGCGCTTTATGGTGGGAGAGAGAGAGAGCGAGTGAGCGAGTGTGGTGGCGAGACGGTACAGTCAAGTGGTCTGCCAGGTTTGTATGGACTGGACTGGACTGGACTGACTGACTGACTGACAGCAGGCTGGACCTACTTGAGGTAGGTCTGTATGATGGATGACAGGCATGTTGCCTATGTCATACAGTAACCAACAAATCATACAAAACACACACACACACACGCACACATAAGATGACTCTCTCTCTTTTAGATTATTATATCTATAGACATTACCACATACTGTGATGAACAACTCCTTGCGTACGTGTGCGCAAAATCTGCACTACACTAACAAATTCCGAAAAATATCCTCCCCTCTCCCTCCGACCGTTCCTCACCACATTTTAAAAACAATGCTAAGCTACCAACCCACCAACCTCAACACCTTACACTCCTTCCAATCCAACGTTTGAATGCAGACAGTACTGGTCCTTTTCAGTATGCAGCTGCTTTGTTCATCTCCAACTTAATTACAGCTATTAATGTAGACAGCGATAAAAAAAAAATGTAAAGAACAGAAAACGTAAAACGACTTGTTTGTAATGTTACCCAACAGCCCTCATTTGGATGTAGCATGTTTTATAAACCATCTTAACTTACAAAACTGGTATAACAATCAAGTTTAGGGTACAAGGTCATGCACAATGTGATTCGTATTTTTAGATCACACGAACAAAAAACACTTGGTTTATTATTAGACGAACACTATTAATTTATTATTATTAGCTAAAGAGATTTTCTGTTGCTTATGCTGGGAGTTGAGAGTTGAGTTTGTTTACCTGGGCGGATTTAAAAGTAAAATTGACAGTAAGTTAATGTAGCGAAATTGACAGTAAGTTAATGTGCGAAATTGACATAAGCTAATGTAGCGAAATTGTATCTTAATGTAAAAGCTTAACATCTGGGGATTTTGTCAGTTTTTAACGGGCTTTTCTTTCTGTCGGTTCTGGACGGTTTCGGATGTCCGATGGGAAATGAGAATCCGAAACCGGTCGGAAACAACAAACAAAGGCATGCTTCATTGTATAAAATCCCAGATATTATCTAATATTGCGGAACTAACCACCTATTCAACGGAAAGTTTAACGTTGCACCTTCCTCCCAGAACTATCCAACAGTATAGTTTAAAATGTTAAATTCAGGGGGAAAAAATCAGTAATCATTCGCGTACATATACAGCAGACGATTCGCTAAAAACAGTTTTTTTCTTTGGTACTCAGGAGACCTCAAAACATGAATTATTTCCGCTGAGAACTCAGTTCGATAATTTGACAAGCTCACATTACTTCGTCTTACTGTGTGCAAAATAATTGAAATCACAGTTCAATAATGCCTTTGATCTTAAAATAGATAAATGTTTTAAAAACTTTCACATAATACCGAGTGTGAAGTATAATAACCTCCTCCCTATTCGCGGAATGAGGTTTTCTAATATTTATATGGCCCTATTAACCGGCTGATTCTCAACCAACGTTTATTAGTTATAATAAGGTGTTATTAATGTGGCACTCTGTAGTATGTCATGTATAGTATATAATATAAAAGACTTTCAAATTTTATGATACTTCCATACCTTTGAGAATGTTCTCTCTTTTATAAGTAATTTTTATAACCGCAGTGTGTCGTAAAATATAAAAAATTCTTTAGAAATTATTTACTTATTTTATTATAAATTTATTGTTTTCTTTTTTACATAATTATCAAATTAAAAAAAAAAAATTATATATCTTTTACCATTAACAAGGTTTAATTTTTTTGCATGCTTCTCTTGGCAAATTTAATCGTATTACAACTGTATGTTCACCACAAATAGTATGGTTACATTCTGCAATTTCATTGAATTTTTACTTACTTCTTACTGCTGTAAGAGGAAGTATTGCGATCATATCAAACTTTTGAAATTGAATATTCACCAGAAATCTGGTGTGAAACCCTCACACAAGTTTCTCACACTATAATTAATACAATGTAATTAAGTAATTTTCATTCAAATTGCAACTTTAAAATGTTTAGTTGGGCTGCCATAAAGATGGAGGTGGAGATTTTACTTGTATACCTTGCATATGGAACGCTCCTGTGTCAAAACTAAGAAAGCTTTTGCAAATTTAAATTGAAATCACTTGACAGACTTCCAACACCTCTATATAATCAATTTTATTCAGAACAATGTTTCAAATAAAAGTGATAGTTTCTATCTAAGAAAATCGGTGGAGCCTTTGTTGAGAAAGTTGCAAAAAAGTAAAAAAAAAAATCATTCAGTAAAGTGGTACTTCCGGTTGAGGAATTTTAGCAGATAACTTCCTGTCGGATTCCATATTGATATCTAAACGGAATATCAAGTTTGAACTTGCTGCGATTTTCCGTTTTTGAGCTACCTATAAACATACACCACACTCATACGCTCACACATACGCACACACAGACCATTTTATAAAAACACTTTATTGGACTCAGGGGACCTCAAAACGTATATTTTCGGTGACAACTCGATATAGAAAATTTGACACAATTACAATACTTCCTCTTACTAGCAGTAAGAGAACGTAATAAATAAACAAATGAATCATTTAATTCGCAATTTTTTGTTGAAGGATTTCAGTTCACATACACGCACAAACACTCCCTATATTTGAATAAATTTCAGTTGTTATGGCTAGCTAAGAAAACTTACTATATACCTGAATTTATTTGCACCTGCTTTGCGAAAGATTGCTGTACAGTTTTCTATAGGTTCAATTCTCATTTGTGCCAACTAATTATTGAATAAGATAAATGACGTTCCTCTAATGACGTACTGTACTTTAGAAGATTACTTATATTACATGCTTTAAGAAACTGGTATGTTGCTATAGTAGAATTTAATTCAATTCAATCCTAGCTCTAAGGCATTTTACAAAATGGGTTTGTTTGTTTATGTGATATGTACCTACTGTAGGAAACAACTGTATCATCGGTCTCATTTACAGGTTTGTACATATGTTTGCATGTATATAGAAATATATTCTCATCAAATTGGCCAGCTAGTATAGTTTACCTGTTGGCATCTAACCGATGATTGGTTTGGCAATAAGGTACAAAGGATGTATATATAGCTAATATCTTGTATGTTATCTGCTTCTATTATATATATATACTTGTTTTGCATTTCAATGACCACATTATACCAACAACTCCTTCATTACATTTCCATAATTAACATATATTGAGTGGGTATTGATAATTCGTGGCTCTTTTATTAGGTGAATGATCTCACCACATTTATTACAATTTTAATTGATTAATTCTCATTAAAACATGGCAGTTTTAACATGACAGTTTTAAAGTTTATTTCCCCTTAATATCACATAATAATTTAGTTTCCCACAGGAAACTCATGTGATTACATTGTAGGCCACATAGCAGCAGCAATACTATCAAGCCTTGTTGGTAGGGTAGGCAATGTTTACATAATTATGAGTGATCAGTTCTTCCAGAGATATCACCAAAAAATGAATTATTTCCTTATAAACATTTCAAGAAAAAGCAATAAATTTTTAATTTATGCACTTAACAGTTCAATTGAAAGAAAATTGTTGGAGGTGTTGACGAAATAATTCTTAGAATTTAGAATTATATTCTGCAAAGATGCAATTCCAGGTAACCGATTTCCTTCAAACACTATTTCAGCAATAGATTTAATCATTATCATCATCATCATCTTCTACAAGGCGTTTTATTTCGTCTTTTCCGGCAAATTCTGTCGCTAACGTAACCTGAATCTTCCCACGTCTCACCTCCAGGTCTCCTGATTAGATTAAATTGAAAGAGAGGCGGCTGAGCCTCATTCCACCGCGACGTGCAATAGGAAGTTTTTGGTGGATCCTTAATGATTACAACACATTCTCCAGCTTCGCCCTTCTATGCAAGCCTAGCATAGCGGAAGCAGCTCCGTTATGAAGCTCATGTCTTCCGGATTGCCCACTCACAACTCAGGAAATTTTATCCTCATCAGAAGCACTCACAAAGAATGTGTACCTGGGTTTCTTTCTCACCCTTTCAGAATCGGCACATCGCATTGTCTGTAAGTAGTAACTGGTGTATGTACCTATTCGGCCTACAATGTCCCTCTAATAGACTCACTATTATACCAAGTCCTTCCGGCTATGGTTTAGTAGGTCCCTAGTAACTTTAGGCAAATATTTCCTAATGAAAAGTTTTGCCTGCCTCCGACCTGGTGTTCTTTCCCATCATTGCAAACGCTGTTCTTCTATCCAACCTTTGATAGAAGTTTGGTCAGGCTTTTGGACAAACCGTAGAAGGGTTTGGGACCTATGAAAGCCCTCCCTCGCTAGGGCATTCGCCTTTTCGTTACCCAAAAATCATGCGAGAGTCAGCCTGTTCCAATCGCCCACCTTGGTTAGGGCGGTTACGCAATCCCTAACTATTTGGTGTGACGAAAGTGCCTTCATGGCAGCCTGGCCAACGGAGTATATGGCCACTCTCTTCCTCAGAAATCCTTTCCTTAAAATCTCCTCAGCACAGAGCTGTTACGCCACCACTTCGGCCTGGAAGGCTATGGCGTATTTTCCCTACTGGCTTTAATTTTAACTTTAGGCACACCACCATAGTCTCCAGCTCGGACCCCGTCTGAGTCTTGGAGCAGTCCGTGTACTAAATTGAGTTTTTGAGCAGAGGAGGGCAGCCACATTCACTTCTGCTGATATTGCAATATGGAAATTCCTATCGAAATTGAACCAATCCTTTAGCATATTAGAAGCACAGATAGAATTCCAGTTTTGAAGAAAATCAGTTAACTGGAAGTGCGACTTTAGAGAATAGGTTTTTGAATATTTTTGGAATTTTCCCGAAAACGGTTGGAACGATTTTCTTTAAACTTGGACACTGCTCACTGCAGAGATAGAAACGTGTAGCTTTCATTTGAAAAATTTTTCAGAAAAAAAATTAGAGGGTTTTTGTGGGTCTGACAGTTGGTTTAAATTTAAATTTGCACCAGCATTCTTGGTTTTGATATAGAGCGCTCCACCACATCAGGCCGCTCAACTAAATATTGTAAACGTTGTGATTTTAAAGAAAATTTCTTGATTAAATTGTATTAATTAGAAGAAGAGAAAGTCGTGTTAGTGTTTCACGCACAGATTTTTTGGTATTAATTTGGATCTTTTGCGATTATTCGCATAGACGAACAAATTCTCAGTTATGCTGGTTTACCTCTTCTTCTTTTTTTTTTAAGGGGAACAGCTGCATTAATAGTTTCAAGTATAATTTGAGTTGAAACTAATCACATAATAGAGTGCACAGAGGATAATTTGTGGTAAATCTGATTTGATAAAAATGTCAAGTAAATTAGAGCTTTCATACGAACAAACTGACAAACGCTATCTAATTTCATTGCCCCCATTCAAGGAAATCACTTAACTTAAAAAAAAATGCAATCATTAAATTAATTAATTTTTGGTTAAAACTTTGTGTATGCTAGCGTATATAATGCAGTTATACTTTTTGTTTTCTGGCTTTTTGGTTAAGTAGCAAAAATTTTACAATTGGTGTAGGTGTGTGTTGATGGTTTTTGGTTTTAACGTGAATTGAATTGAGCGCTATCGTGTTTGTGACCAAAAGACATGGGGCTTGTGGCTGTCTGTGATGATGGGACACTATACTGAATTTGGTCAAGTGTTAAAACAAAAGTGGTGGGGGGATAAAAAAAAGAAGAAAGAACTGGAGACTGTGGTGGTTCTAATTCATTATCTTTTTACAAATGTTTAATACCTGTGACATACGACCTCACCCACCAGGGCAAGATGGGAAAGAGAACCCCTCCTAGTCAGCCCTCACAGCGTTTGGTTTTTTATTTTTTTAAATAAAAAACAATCATTCAACCACTAACCGCACACTTTGACGAATCAAAAATTGATTTAAATGTGATGTTTTTAGTGTGGTTCAGTAGGCTAGATATATATACTGTTCATCAACAATATTCACTCTCTCTCCCCACCTATCTACATAGCTTTTGTGTTTGTGGGGCGAATGAGAGGGATTTAGCAGAAAAAAAAGAAGGAAAAAGCAGAGAAAAAAAAGAAGAGCAGAAAGCGGAATGAATAAGAGAATCGTTTTCCAGCGTGAAGCGGAGTGCTGTATCAGAAGGTCGCATTGATGTTTTGCGGCCAGAAGAACACAAGCTGTGAGTGGGTAGATTATACTCCAATGAAACCAACTTTTTTATTTTATTTCAAACGGGTGACACAATTAGTTCCTTATTAAAATTTGCCAAGTCGTACTCTCCCTAATTAATTATAGAGAACCCTTGTTTTTTTTTAACATTTCTCTAGAATTAATTAAAAATTTTTTTTGTTTTACGAGATCTAAAATTTCATTAAGTCCCCACAGGGGATGCTCTCTCTCTGGCTCTCTTTAACGCTCTCTTTTAGCCTGGTGGACTGCTTTCTGATCCAGTGATGTATGCCTCGCAATAATGTATCTGCCTGTTATTAATCACTGTCCAACTTTTCACTAGTGTTATTGAATTTATTATTTTTTTCTTTGGGCATAATTAAAAAAACAAACAAACAAAATTATAATAAAATGTTAGTAAGGTAACATCATTGATGTCAAAGATTATGATGAGCACTTAACAGAAGTGATTGACGAGGCCAGTAGACTTCTCCATATCTTTTATTAATGAAGCATTTATCACATACTTCTAAGTTGATTATTTATTTTTTATTACTTTTTCTTAACTATTTGTACTCATGTCAAATTTTCGATAAAGTTTTCACCGTAAATACACATTTTGAGATCTCCCTGAGTCCAAAAAAAAAAATCTGGTGTGAAACACCAGTTTCATAACTTTCTCTTATTCCAGTTTTCAAAATTGTAATTGACTAATTTTATAGTTAGTGTACCATATTTAATGAAATTCGTTGGAGTTCGTCGAAAACTGAGAAAACTCTTCAGTAAATGCGCAATTCCGGTTAACTAATTTTCTTGAAACTCAGAATTTTGGCCATCTATTTATTTCTAATTAATTTTGTTTAGATGTTGGGATTGTATAATCAACTATGATAGCACTTTAGAGAAAAACATAACCACACCCTTCCCCCCAAAACACCCTTAAATGCCTTTACCAGGAGAAATGTTTCAAATAAAAGTTGTAGTTATATGTGTAGTTCAGATTCCTAGTTTAAAGAAAATCGTTCAAGCCGTTTTCGAGAAAATACCAGTATTTTACCGAAATACATTTCAGTAAAAACGCACTTTCGGTCATCCGATTTTTTCAAACTCGGAATTTCAACATCACGTTTAATTCTAATTAATACTATTTAGATGACAGAATTGTATAGTAAACTGACTTTTTTGGACTCAGGGGCCCTCAAAACTGGTATTTGCGGAGAAAACTCGATATCGAAAATTTGGCACAATTACAATACTTCCTCTTACTAGGAGAAGAGAAAGTAAAAAATGGTTTTTATAAAGTAGACTCAAATGTCAAGGTGTCAAATGTGGGCGTGGTCAAGATGATAATATTCTAAATTTTTGTTTGGCCTAACATACACCCACATTTCTCAACTACTCTTCTACAGTGTGACTGGCTAATTATTTCTATGAAAAATCTATTTTAAACATTTTTACTAATTTCCCCTCTGTAGGCATTTTATAAATTACCAAATTGTGCAATAAAAAGTTTTATAAATAGAAGTGCAAAACATCAAGTTATTTCTAATATAATATTTACTGTTTTATATAATTAATGTGAGCTATAAAGAAAAAAATTATCAATTACATTCCATTGTTGAAAAATAAGGCAAAAGAGAATTAGGCGAAAATGCAAGATTCGCCATTTTGTATTGGGATGTTTATACTAATGGAACAAAATTAACCTTTGTCTTACCTTACAAAGTTTCAATTGAATTATTACTCGCTTCAATTTCAGTGAGCATTTTGACTGTATGTAATATTCCTGCCAGGCAAAATGTGCAATACATCGATAGAATCCATCATAATTAGAATTATAGTTATTCATTTGACAAGAGAGAAATGGGCCACTTTTACACACTTGAGCTTCAGATTTGTCCACGCAAGCTAGCCAGTGTGGCAACTGAAGAGAGTTAATACGAACTTTTCTCTAAAGTTAAATATTAATTTTTTTTGCAATCGTACTAAATTAGTTCTCGATTTTATGAATATAAGAAAAATGTGAAAAAGTGCAAATACTGAGATACCATTTTAATTCAAGTCAAACACTCCATCTCTCTATAACCTGTTCCGTTTGGTATAACCTTAAATCCGCTGAATCTGAGATTTCTTTTGATTTGGTTTCCAAGAATTGCCGCTAGATGTCGGGTTTATTAGAGTTGAATAATGTTACTTTTATACACCAGTGAGAAAAAGTAGATGGTAGAATTGTATAGTAAACTAATATATCACTTCAATGGGAAACATAACCCCATGCATGCTCTAAAAGTCCCTTAAATGAATTTTACCGGAAAATCGTTTCAAATAAAAGTTGTAGCTCTTTATGTAAATATAGTGATATAGAAAATTTAAAGAAAATCGTTGGAGCCTTTTTGGAGAAAATTGCAAAAAAGTAAAAAAAAAAATTAGTAAAGTGGTACTTCAGGTTGAGGAATTTTGACAGGTAACTTACTGTCGGATGCTGGTGATACCTGGACGGAATGGCAAGTTTGAACTTGCTGCGATTTTTCGTATTTGAGTTATGCTGCTCAAACACACACACACAAACACACAAATCAATTTGCTTCCGAGAAAGTGTACTATTCCAAGTTGTCCCTTCCCGACCCAGTGAATCACCATTAGACTTGCTGATACTGCCCAGTGAATTCACTAGAACCTTCGATAAAACACAATGGTGTCTAGCCCCTTCAGAGTTCACTTTCCTCCTCACAGGTCTTCCCCACAAGTTTCTTTTAGCCTTGATGATATAATGAGATGATAAAAGTACCTAATCGGAATGTAGAGCCTGAAACTTCCTATGATACTTTCGTTTTTGAGATATTTTATTTCTATTTACACGATACATACATACATACTTCTTGATACAAAATATTCGCTAAGTACATTTGTTTCATATTACGAAATACCAAAAGTTGGATTTCCAGTGTAAATCTTAATTTCACGAACATTTTGACACGCTTACAATATTCCTGCTACAACAGAAGTAAACAAGTAAAAGCAGGCCAATATGAGAACTCATATATTGAGTAAATAGCAAAAATAAATAAAATAAAACAAATAGAAAATAGAAACAAAAAGCTCTTGGACATGTTTCTATGATATTGAGAGTCAACTATTTTTGACCATATTTAGTTGGTTATAGTTTCCACACATAAACAATCTCCTTGTTCAGAAGTTATAGATAAGTTTTATAATCTATATGCAACCAAAAATGGAATTAAATGAAAGATACAAGTCTTTGCAGAACAGACAGACATATAGATAATAACTGCCATAATGGAAGTTTGATAGATCTCTCTCTAATGAATATCTAGTACTCAATGGCTGGCTATACTACAGTTAATTTATTGTTCAAGAAATAAAAAGGAAATATAATAGTTTAAATAAATATATATATAATATATAAAAAAAACATTAGTATCGCACATTCAAACCATTTTTGGATAATCCATTACACTATGATAGAAAGTTTTTAATGGGTATTACTCTAACAACTAAATCGTGCTAACTACTATCTAACAGCAGATTAGATTTCAACAGTTACACAAGGAAAATAGAAGAAATAGATGATCATTGAATTATGAGCTATTCCAGGTGTATGTATATGTTTCTATAATATAACTACTAGACTATAAAGTTTTTTTCCCTATGTATATTATAGTTTATACATTTTTATTAGCCATTCGTTTAAAAAAGAAAAAAAAACTCTGGAGATTATAAATTTTATTTATTGGTATTTATGTTGAAATAACTGTAGATTATTATGGTAAAGTATAAAAAAGAAAAGAGATAAAGTATTGTTAAGTTTGGTAACTGGCTGTCGCAAGTTTCCATCTAGGTATGGCATCGTGTAGACATTTCAAGACGTTGCTAAATACTATCTACTGCACTGTTGATTCGGATAAATTATATATATTATACTTCTTATTAAATGAATATTTCCTCGGTGGTAAGGAGCAAGTGGAGCTATTCTGGATATGGATATAGATGGAGGGCGAGTTGGCTATGATGGGTAATTGTAATAGGATGAGTATAATTGGTGATGTAATGTGATGAATGGTGATTATGGTGATATTAAGAGAATTCGAACTGATACAGAACTCACAATTTATATTTCGCGATTTACTTAGAAAGGTTGAACAGAGTATGGCGTGTAGAGTGTGAATCGTCTGAAGAGTGAATGATGATTATTGGATGGTTGCGAGAAACTAGGTGGGTAGATGAACGTAATTATCGTTATAAGAATAACAATAATTTCGGTATAATAAGTTGGCCTCCCTGCTGCCAGTTTAAAACAGAATGGTGTGGTACTTGAGTACAAACGTACCAAAAAAAGTTGAATAGAAAATATGCTCGAGTAGAAATTGTATTCAAAAATTACAAAATGTGTATATATATATATATATATAAATTCTGAATGTATGTACCTGTTTATCTGAAAGCCTCCTGTCTGTACGACTTTACCCCAGTAATAGGCGTTATTCGAATTTATTCGTCGTTTGAACTCCTTCGAATAACGAATACATTCTTTCCGCTAGACCGATTCCCGAGAGTACATAAAAGAATAACATCCAAGTAGCCGGCGATGCCGCCGAATTAGGCTACTATAGTAATTGCAATATAAAACAATTTTATGTATATACGTATTTATTAGAAACATTTTCTTAAGAAAATTGATTTTCTTTTTGAGGGAACAGTAAAATTCCACTTCAATATACATTGGATGGTTTTGCCAGGTGTATAGTATTGCTAAAATTAGAAATTTGAAGAACATCGGAAAATGGAAATGCCACTTTACAGATTGGTTTTTGGATTTTTTTGGAATTTTCTCGAAAACGACTATGACTATTTCCTTTGAACTTGGACAATACTTACTACACTATGCTAACATTGTCTCTATTACCAGAGATATTTTCCGTGATAGCCTGTTTCATTTTGTGGTCGTTGTGCGTACGCCCATCATCACGATGTCTTGATATCACAGTGTTGCACAGTACAAAATCAGTATATACACTCGAAAATCACAATTTTAAAGAGAAATTTTTAATTATATTATATTAATTAAAGTTAGAGAAGTTGTGTGACACCAGATTTTTTTATCATTTCTTAATCAAACAAACATTAGTAGAATGAATAAAATTAGTAAATGATTAGATTAGAAACAGAAATGCTAATCAAAAACGACATATGTTGTTATGAATTGATGTGCGCGAGGTAGTGACAACAGGAGGAAGATAGAACCTGCTGATGGTGTTCGCTCGCCTGTATGTATATATATATATATGATGGTTGCAGTGAAGGATATACCTTGAGGGCATATCTCTCTCACTCTCTCTATTAGGCACACTTCATTTAACAATATGTCAGGAACAATACATTTGTGTATATGTGTCGGTGTTGTGTGTGTTGTTAGTATATGTGTATGTGTGTAGGAAACATGGTAGTCATCCTGATTCTGAAAGCGACATCTCTTTAATAGGTTTAGAACCAATATTCTATAAATTACTACTACTATTACAATCACTTCTAATAATACTAACCAATTACATTAAACATAATAAAACAAAAAAATCTAATAATCCCTTCTTTAATCGGTCAGTCTTCAGTTCCGCTTCAGAAGAAAGTGAAATAGAAAAGAAATCTGATGTGAAACATTCACACGACTTTCCATTACAGTTAAATGTATGAAGTGACAAATTTTCATTATACTTCAAATTATATTAATTCGTCGAAACATTTAATTTAGTGTTTACAAGTGGCTAACCAGGCAGTTATTAGGGACTGATTACATAGTAGTCCACAAGAGAGAGGCAATACTGTTTAAAATTTAGCAACGTAAATTTCTTAAAACTACTTAAAAAAATCAATTCTTTTTTTTCGGAAAAATGTCCCAAATAAAAGTGGTAGGTGCAGTATCAGTGCAGTGTCAGTGCAGTATCAGTGCAGTTTAAAGAGAAGTTTTCCAAGGCTAAAGAAAATTGTTAAAGCCATTTTTAAAAAAAATCACATTCAAGTCTAAGAAAACCTATAGTATATATTAATGTTATTATGTAGATGTTAAAACCAAACATTTTACTGACGTGATACTTTAGAGGAAAGCTTAATGCTACTGTTCCTCCAGAATCCCCACAAAATATAAATTTTGGGGGGAAAAGGTTTAAAATCAAAGTGATAGGCATTTATGTACGTAAATGAATACGAAGTTTAAGGAAAAACCGTTGGAGTCGTTTACAAGAAAATTGTGGAAAAAAGAAAAACAAAATCAGTAAAGTTGCAGTTACGATTGATGGATATTGATCTAAAGCTCAGAAAGTTTGAACTTCCTGTGATTTTTCCTTTTTGAGATATTCATACTAATTTCACATAAACGTGGATATAGACACCCACATATACAATAAACCTATTTTTTTCGTGCTCAGAGAAACGTCAGAAGAAGTATTTCCGGTGACAACTCAGCTTCGCAAATTTGACCAGATCTTAATACTTCCTCTTACTAGGATTAAAAAAAATAGTAAAAAAAAACAAAAAAAACTTAAATAATTTTCGTTGCGCAGGCCATTGTGTTCTTAGACAGATCTGAGATATAAAGCGAAACAAAAGCATTGCACCATAATAACATTTTCGCGTCTTCTATTCTCAGATCGTCCGTTAAAGTTGCTTGAAAATATAAACCACCAGTTAATAAAGTCAATATTGCTTGCAAACTGATCTTGTCTTATTCATCTGATTCATTGATCTGATTCATTAAAGAAAGTGAGAAAATAATTTCCAAAGTTTATTTAGTGTTAAAAAGATAATCACTTAGCTTTAACCCCTTTAATAATTGAAGATTTCTTCATTGTATTGGGAAAATAAAAGAACTAAGTTGGGGGAAATGGGGATAAAATAAAGCAATCAAGAAGAGTGGGGAATATGACATGCAATAAAGTAGGATGAAAAGTTTTGAAACTTTGATGAACTTATCTTAATGAACTATCCTAAGGAAATAATTAAATATTCAAAGGTGACAAAAGATGAAAAATTGAGATTTTTTATTGTTTTTTCGCACGCTCTTTAACGATGAATTATGAATGATATTAGGGTGAAATGTTTCCAAAATTATACAATATTTAGAAAAAATATTTTTCGTTTATTATTGTTTTCTTTTAATTTTGCCTCCATTTTGTTTAAATAAAAGTATGTCAATAATTAAATTTTCTTGGATACGTAAATATTTCTTTAAATAAATCGACGTTCATAGGTCATTTACAGAACGATAGGACGACATTTAAAATAGACAGATTTTGAAATCGTCTCTCTTTTAGTAATCGGAGATTGTGTCTTTATTATCGTGATAAAGTTTTCGGCAGAAGGTGATCAAGCAAATAGGGCCCAACAATCAAATCAATTGTAGGATATCCGCAGGAACGCGAAGATAACTATTTGTGAAAAATGTGTTTTGTTTTGTGAAATTCATTCCCCCTTAAAAAAAAGAAAAAGAAAGAAAAACTTGACCCAACTGGTTCAGTTTTTACTTTTTCCTACTGCTGATACTAACAGTAATATTGGAATCGTGACAAAATTTCCGAAACTTACTTTACGCCGGATATATATTATGTTCTGTGGTCCCCTCCAAGTATGAAAATATTGTTTTTAGCGAACCACTTTACTTAAAAATAAAAATTCCAGTGTGAACCGACTTTTACTGCAGTTAATACAACAATATTATAAAATTGATTTAACTTTCTTTAAACTTAAATTTTATTTCCAGAGCTCTAACATCAATATAGAAGGATTACAGTGCTGGTAGGCGCACCCTTGGCTCACGTATTTCAATGTAATTACATTCTTGTCCAGAAGATAGCATTCATAGCGTAGAATTAACGTCACAAAATTTCGCAGAACTCTCGAAAATCCATTTTTTTTCCGGACAATTTTTTTAAACAAAAGATATTTTATCTGTGTCAAAGTTTTAAAAAAAATCGTTGTATAACCAATTCCAAAAAACTAAAATCTTTTCTAAAAAGTCGCATTTCCAGTTGACCAATTTTCTTCAAATTCAGAATTCTAATAGCATTAATACTATATAGGTGACACCACCATACATTGTACTGAAGTGGTACATCAAAGGAAAGCTGAGCGCTACTATTTTCTCCAAAAAAATCAGTTTTCCCCTGAAAAGTGTTACATACAAACGTGACAGGTTTTTATGTGTGTAGATAGTATACGAAGTTTCAAAGAAAATCATTGGGTCCGTTTCCGAGAAAATAGCGGAAAACTGAAAAAAAAATTCAATAAAACGCACTTCCGGTTGATGAATTTTGCCCACCAAAACCTTCGTGGCAGTACCCAAAACGGAATACCAAGTTTGAACCTGCTGCGATTTTTTGTTTTTTGAAATATTTTGTTCGCACCACACACACACACACATACTGACGATTCGCCAAAAAAACATTTTTCTCTTCCTCAAGGGAATCTCAAAACATGCTTTTCCGTTAAAACTCAATTTCGAAAATTTAACACGATTGCAATAATTCCCCTTTACTTAGGGGGGAAGTGCAAGTGAAAATTAATTAATGCCAACGTTGCGTAGATAATAAGATGACCAGTTAATAATGTCTGCCAGTACCGCCAGTGTGCGTAATATCATTTAATATGATAAAGAGAGATAATAAAACATTAAAATTGGCCAGATGTTCACTGTCTCCTAGATCTGTACTTTATATTCGTCCTGATGGTCTCCAACTGAACTCCCCCTCTACTCATTCTTGTCCTCAAACTCTCCTTCCCTGCAGTATTCACCCCCTTTCAAACTCATGTCTAACAATTTTTCAGATTTGATTTCACGCAAGCTGCTGATGACAATATGTCACTTTAGTATGAATGATACGACGAACAAACACATTGTTATACCCGCTTGTCAACAGTTAACCCGAGACTAAATCTATAAAATAGCTTATTGTTCCTCCACTTTGTCACTCTCTCTCAGTCGCTACTTTCATCCTATCTCTTTTTTATTAAATCCTCCTCAACTTATTGACAATATTTTAGTCACACTATACAGTAATTTCTTATTTTTTTATCTCATATTTTGATATCTTTATATTAACATTTTATGCTTTTCTATTAAATTGCTCTACAAATCAATTATCTTTTATATCTTAATTTTATACAGTATTTACAAAACGGGTACTGTAGAACCATAATAATAAAATGTATATTATTAGAGTTGTTGATTTATTATTTAATGTCTTTTTGTGCATAAATTAATATATAGAACTAATTTATAATTAAAGTAATAGGCCCAGACCAATTTATTCAGAAAAATGTTTCAGATAAAAGTGATAGTTTATTGCAGTTTTAGTTTCTCTTACTGCTGGTAAGGGAGTGAAATTTTCGGTATCGAGTTTTCACTGGAAACGCATGTTTTGAGGTCTCCTGAGTCCGAAAATGTGGTTTTTTGAAAATGGTGTATATATATATATATATATATATATGTGTGTGTGTGTGTGTGTGTGTAAGCGCAGAAAGTTCTATTTCTGTTCCAATTCTACACGATTTCTGTTTTAACTTCATATACTAGCTATTCACATAAATGCTTATCACTTTTATTTGAAACATTCTTCCAAGTAAACTTTATTTTTTGAAGTTTCGCGAGGGGGGGGAAGCTATAAAGTTAAGCTTTTCTAAGTATATCACTTTACTAAAATATATAGGTTCTATTTCTTGGATAACAATGAGATACATTTAAAGCACCACTAGAATTCCAAAATTAAAGTTATCTGGGGATTTTACGAATTTTCTCGAATGTGGCTGTTGACGATGTTCTTTAAACATTAAATACTAACTGCTCTAATTGTTTAAAGGATATTATTATTAATCAAACACCTTATCCCACAATTAATTACTAACAATAATACACCACCATATTTTAGGCAATTTAAAGTTCTTAGTAAGTGACTTCTAATAATGGGACCTTGCTATTAGTTCTGAATATTAATTAGTTTACTTATAGTAACCAGGCACCCATCTTAAAACAGATATCTATCGTTCCATGAAGTTTCAAGAAAATCGTTCCAAGATTTCATAGCATTTGTATCTAATCGGAAGTTTATGTTTCCTGCAATTCTTTTTTTTTGTGATTTTTTAATATCCCTTACCGTCCCGTTCCCACTGCAAAGAGAAAGCATTGCGATCGCGTCAAATTTTTGAAATATAGAAATGCATGGTTTGCGACCGCCTGGGTGCGAACAAATTTTTTAGTCTGGATCTGTGTGTGTGTGTGTATAAACAAAATGTCACAGTAACGAAAAGTAGCAGAAAGCACAAAACTTGATATTAAGTTTTGGTACTACCACCGCAACTGACATGGAGGTTTTGGGATAAAAAAATCAGCAAACTGCAACTTTACTGATTGTTTTTTGTTTTCAGTTTTTCTGAATTATTTTTTTTTTGAAACAGATCTAACGATTTCCTTTATACTTTCTGTACTAACTACATTACATTAATACACATAATTTTTATTTTGAAACCTTTTCCCGTGAAACTTGGTTTTGTGGGGGGTTCTAGCTTTCCTCTAAAGTACTACTTCAATTCTATCACTTAATATACATTAAAAGTTAATATACATTAAATATATATATATATATATTAAAAGTACTGCTAGAATTCAAAATGTGAGGAAAATTTGTTAAGCGGAAGTGCGAGTTATCAGAATACGTGCTTGAGATGTTTGAAATTATCTCGAAAACTACTACAATGATTACTTTGAAACTTGGAATGCTTAACTGCAAAGTCTAGTGCATTTAACTGCAATTATTATTTTTATTTGAAACATTCCCCCCTCCCCAGTTGTGCGGAATTTGTGGCGTTAAATTTCATGCATGTACGTACTATGCTATTTGTACGTTCGACACTTCCTTACCTGCTTGGATTGGTACTTACATCCTCCCCCCCCGAGCCATCTCTATATTTGTGTTAGAAGAAAAGAATAAAAACGTTTAAAGAAAATTTGTCACTATATGTAATTGCATTAACTGGAGTAAGAGAAAGTCATGTGAGTGTGGGTACTCAGATTTTTTTGTTTTTTTCCCATATAATTACAGATAAACAGACGCACAAATATTACAATTACAGATAAACAGACGCACAAATATTACAATTACAGATAAACATATAGACAGACAAATGCAGACCAATCGGCAAGATAGTAGTGATTTGATAAAAATTACTTCAATAAATTTATTCTATAACTGTTAATAAATAAAATGTTTTATAAATTAAATAAACATAAATAATATACATAGAATTGGACGTCATATGAATATAATTTGAAGAATAGAGCGTGAAATAATATTGCTTCTAGTCCTATGGAGGGTTGTATAAGCAGATCATTTGGAATATGGTAGAAATACGTAGTATAGAAGTAGGAGTAGAAGCATGATTGATGAATACGATACCAAGGGAAGGCGAGAAGCATTGTAATTTCGAAATTAGCCTAAGTTAATTTAGCATAACTTTAGTATTTAGACACAGATAACTTGGTATGCGTTAATGTAAATACTTCCCCCATCTATAAGTTCATTTTATTGACTCATAAACTATTTTGCATAACTCTATTTATATATAAAATGGAATTTTAACTTTAATTTATAACCGGTGTTACCCATTTGTAAAAAAAAGAGCTGACAGATATTTATAAATTTAATGACATTCTCTAAAGTTTTGTTTAAACTTAATATAATATATCGATTTAGGGTATCGATTTAACATGAATAAATAACAAATTTCTAACAACAATAAGATAAAGAATTTTTAGCAATGTAATCTATGGGGGAAGTGTTGCTTTGAGAGGGGTGATGGTTTTTTAATAAAATAAATAATAAATAAACCTCCCTTGAAGGCTGCTCAATAATTTGATCTGGAAATATGCATTATTTGAAATTACTTTGTTTACTAAATATTGACCCAACCAAGGCGGTCATAGATAAAAGATTAAATTTCAAGTTTATTTTGCTTTCCTGAAGCGGGAACTCCTTTATGGAATTACCAAAAATCTGAAGAGCCACTTCAAAAAATCTGTCACAGTTTTATCAAACCCGTCAATATTTCTGTGATCCTTCACAATATCCTTGAAGGTAGCTGTCCATCCATTTATTTCAATCTTTGAGGCCCGGGTCGTCCGCAAGAGGGTTTGTTGTTGTTGTACTTCTAGAGTTTAAGAAGTTCTTGAGAGTCATTTCATTTGCTTGAGCGAGATGTTTTTTCGATATATGTGCCCTGAACCTTAGAAAATGGTAAGTGAGACCACTAATATTACAGAAACCGCCGCTCTCTTCCTGAACTGGGGAAAAGTCGTCGCTAGATGGCAGGTCTGGTGGCCATGGTTCTTCATGTGGCTTCGGTACGGAGGTTTTCTTAGAAATATATTCCCATGACGATACCCGAATCGTCAGTTCATTCTACGGACACTTGGACCTCATCACCGCCTCCCACTACTGTGACTCTCATCCTAGAAATGATGATTTCCAGTTGGCAAGCGCCATCTGTGCGCAAAATCCACTCAGATTGCCCGACTTGCATATTCGACCGAAGTGAATGGTAATTCTCAAGATTAAGTAAGTGTGACTAGTACATAAATTTAATATTGCATTAGATAAAATATATTTACGTTAAATAAATGAACTTAATAAGCTAAGACTAGATTTCTAACTTTTTCCCGCCTAGAACATCCTGCAGATTTCCTCCAAAAATACATTTCTACTGTCAGGAGTCTCTCCGCTCTGTCTTCCTTCAGCACCCAGATTTTTGCTTTGGAGGATCAATGTGAAGATCAGCCTCTTGTTCCGGGCAATAAATTTCCGCTCCATAGCACTGGGTTCAATAGACATTGCTTTTACTAGAGAAATCATCCTTTTCCACTAATGACCCTAAATATTTAGAATGATCTACTCTTTTAATGAACATGCCTTGTACTTCTATCATATCTGCATCCGAAGTGGATAAGTGCTCCGTCTAAAATTTATGTCCATTCCCCATTCAGCATAACCATCCACCAACTTCCTCAGCATATAGCTTCCCCATCATCTACATCTTCCGTAATAATAATCTGGTCATCTGCGAATAGTAGGTAGGTTAGAGATGTATAGATCATCTCTAATCTTCAATTCCATTCTACCGCACTTCTCCGTCCATCCTCTAAGAGCAACGGTCAAGGTATATCATTAAGAGGGTTAAGAGGGTTGGCCACATCAGCATCACTAATGTAATCCCCCAACTCTATAAATAAAATGTTAAAAATAATAAAATCAACACAAAGAAGTCATCAAAATATAAGCAAATATGAAATCAATAAAAAATCAACAATGATAAGGTCAACAAAATGAATAAATAAATGAAACAAAAACGATAACACGAACCACTTACACTTAAGTAAGCCCAGACGAAGCGCTTACTTTTAAGTGACGGCGCTAACTCGCTATTGTCGCACATCATCACGGCGTTGTGAGGCTTTTTATAAAACCAGCTTTTTGGAATCCATCTTTGCGAAGGAAAAGAGGGAGACACCGCGTCGCTGGGTTGATAAGTGGAGGAAGAGATGGCCTGCAGAAGTTTGAGGAACGGTGACTGGCAGGGCAGAGAATTACGGAGGAAATTGACTTGGCGGCAACCTAATAGCTGGAAAATGCCGGTATAAGTAACTAAGATATGAGTAGAGAGAGAGAATGATGCACGACTTTTGGGCTAGTGAGGCTGTTCAACTGAGTTGAGTTGCTGAAACACACAGCGTACTCATCAGTCACGAGGACATTAAAAAACAAACATTTAACGATCGAGGAATATATATATAGACATAATTTCGTATGTTATGAAGAAATTTGGTGAGGATCGGTCAAGAGAGAAACATTCAATTATGCCAACGTTTCAATAGAGTTTCCTGTCTTTATCAAGGCTTTAATAAAAAAAACAATACAATGAGGAACCACAATGCATTAACAACACTGTAAAATGCAGAATGATAAACAAAAACAAAAATAAAGTAAAATAAAGAAATTAAAAAAAAAAAAATATTAAACTTACATATAAAAAGTCATGAAGATGCGGAGAAAGAATTTTTAAACATACACATTTGTAACATCGCAGAAACATAAAAAAGAAAATTAAAAGTTACTAGTGTCTTGTCTGAAATCATCTACAGAAATCAAAGTGTGTTGAATAAGCAAGTGAAAGGGATTTGAGGAAATTTTTAGGGTGGGGTAGTTGAAAGGGAATTCCAGAAGGTCATGTTTTGAAAACACTGTTATACAACCCCGACAAATTCATTGTAACGCGAACATTAACAGAAAATTTATTTCTTTTGATATGTCTAATATATTTCTTTTTTTCCTGTTAGTTTCTTTTGCTAATATTTTTGTTTTAGAAAAATCAAATTTATAATTTTTTTCCATAAAATGTTTCGTCAGTGCAGTATGTTGTCTTTGTCATTTTTATTTCTGCAGTCGTTCATGTAGATACATTCTGTTTTTTAAGTATTGTGTAGTTTGACCAACATAAACAGCTGGACATTGTGTACAGTCTATCTGGTAAACGAGGTCTGATTGTAATTTGTTGGCAGTAGATCTTAAGTTTGCTGAATAACTTGTTAATAGTGTTAGTGCATTTGTGTGCTAAAATGATATTAGAGCGTCTGAAAATTTTAGAGATTTTCTCTGACAGTTTGTTAATGTATCTAAATGAAATGTATTTACGAGGTTCGTCAACAGAAATATAAGGAGAATGAGTTAATTTGTTATCGTAATGTCGTGTGTTGGGGAGTTAGATGACAGTACTTCGTTAAGTGTTCTGTTAATGAGGTGTTGAGGATAGCCATTGTTAAAGAAAATTATAGAGTCTTTTTTTATTGTCCTGATGAAATTTGGGATGACTAAGGGAAAAGACGCGTTGGGAAAAATCTTTAAGAAAATTAATTTTTTGGGAATATGGGTGTTGCGATTTGAAATGATGGTAACGGTCGGATCGTATGTTTTTTGAATGCTGGTTAGTTATAGGAGTATTGATAACATCGTGTATATTGGTTAAGTCGAGAAAGTTAATAGTATTGCTGTCTTCTAGTTCGTAAGTAAAATGAGGATGGAAAGAATTAAATATGTCGAGAATTGTGTTTACTTGGGCAGATGGTACTGCTGTTGCAGCAACACTTAACGAAATGCCTATGTTGTCATGCATGCGAAATGTGCACTTTGTGCCCTAATTTTGAAAGGGGAAAAGCAAGTCTAAATCCCTATATGGATACATGCCACTATATCTAAGTAGAGCCATAAATGCGGTGGTTAATTATCCCCAGTGAATCTATACTTATGGACTCCTCCAAACTACTCAGATTTTCCTTAGTAAAGTCTGCTACCCGCCTTGTGCCCAAGACACATGAAAGGCAATTGGGCATTAAGACCCCTTGAAAAATAGACATTACTATACTACTTTACTATTCTTTGATTTACATTGTTTTGTCTCTTTATTTATTGAATAACTTCTTCATATAAATAAATATGGGGCAGAATCTAAAACATGATAAAATTTGTAAATGTGATTTAACTGTGCTTTATTTAATTTTTTTTTATTTAACCAACGAAGAGCAAGAGAAAAAGTTGGAGATTTTTCTTTTGAAGATTTAATTTCTAAATGATGTTACTAAAGTTAATTCTGTGTATAGTTAGTTTGTTCGTAGGGGAAGGGTAGCTACTATTGTCAGTCTGGTCCATTTTCATTACAGGTAAGTGAGTAGTACCCAGTTTTAGGACAATGGCAACGGACAAGTGAATGTCTGTAACAATTTAGAAATGGTCTGTTAAAAAGACTATACATACGTACGAATGTAGGTGTATAAATTATATTGGTGGGTGTGTGTGTCTGTCTGTGACAAATGTCCACAGATTGCAATATAACAATTGTAACATACAAACAAACTTTACACTTAACAATACATTAATACAACAACATTACAAAAACAACAAGCTCAATTTAATTTGACGAAAACAGAAAGTAGATCTCATTTAATCGTTTATAAATTGTTAAGTATTTATCTTTATGTACATATTAAATGCAAATTAATATTTACTTTATTGCAGAAATAAACGAGACACAAATAAGTTTATTTGTTTATAGTGTGATTAAGATAGACAGGAGTTAGGAGATGTTCAAGTATTCTGCTCCATTATGTATATAGTAAAAATGTGAAGCATGGTTTATTTGATTATCTTCTTTAATATGGAGATAGAGATTTATTGGGATGAATATGTTTATGGCGAAAATGAATAAGGTAGGTTTAGAGTGTGAATTGAGTTGGATCCTACGAATGAAATCCAGGAACCAATGCCGTCAGGGATGTTAACGTCTTTTAATCGTCTAATAAGTCTACTGTACCTGGGAGCATCCACAATAATTCTGGAAAGAATAGGCCTACAGCCGGGGATTAGCTCTTGAGTGAATGTTAGTGTAAAAGAGTTTTACTTTAAGCAGGACTAGACGTATTGCCTCGGTCAAAGACAAGGTGATCCCTTGTCCTCCCACAATTTTTAATCTAGCGCTCGAAAACGAATTAGAGAATTGATACAAACGCATATGGTACTATTTATAATAGGATGTTTCAACATCTTGTAAATGCAGATAATATGCTGAATCCCCTCGCTCAAGAGCAGTGCTAGCAGGAGGTTTTGAGCAATTTGGAAGGGCTGCAACTAAGTTGGGGTTACAAATAAATGATGAAAAGACTGTGCACATGAGGACAACAAAATGTTCCAGAAGAATGGAAGAAAATGTTGTTTTGGAATCCACGAATTCAAGACAGTTAGCTAGTTCAAATACTTAGGAGCTCTCATAACAGAAAACAATGAAACCTCTGAAGAGATTAAAGCCAGAGTGGCTTCCGGGAAAAGTGGTAATTTCCACATCAAAAACCGCTGAAGTTTAGAGGCCTGACAAACGAGCGAAGTTACTTATTTATAAAACAATCAAAAGAACTGTATTCAGTTATGGTTGTGAAACCTGGTACTTACGAAAGAAACAGAGAGAATGATAATTATATGGGAAAGGAAGGTACTCAGAAGAAGATAATAATAATACGAAGAATATGAATATATAATATGAGAATGGGTACTGGAGGATAAGGAACAACGTTGAGCTCCGTCAAATGTATAGAGAACCAGACTTAGTAACCTTTGTAAAGAAAAACCGGTTGAAATGGCTGGGGCACTTGGAAGCAATGTCTGAAGGAGTATTCCAAAAAGGCTGTTGGAAGGGAAACCGGGAGGGAGCCATAGAAAAGGACGTCCCCGATTGAGTTGGCTAGGAGATGTGGAAGAAGTATTGAAGAGATGGGAATAAGAAGATAGAGAAGACAAGCCCAGGAAAGAGAAGAGTGGAGTAGGAGTGTGGAAGAGGACGCAATTCCAAGGGGTAACGTCCTGGCTATTTGTGTAAATACTCACAGCGTGTCCAGTTAATTCACCTACCAGGATCCTCACGTGTATTTAATGTGGATCCCACCTTAGCCAACTCATCCGCCCTCTCACTGCCTCTACACCGCATGTCCGGGTATCCGGAAGAGCTCTATCCTGCTCCTCTGAGCGAGGGCTTCAAGTCTTCTCCTATATTCATCTACTAATTTAGAACTCCAGCAGGGCTTATGCATAGCTTTTAATGCTGCTTGATTATCGAAGATATCCTCACCAATTTAGCTTAACTCTACCACTCCCCTACTGTAACATTCAATGTTACCAATGATCTCAGCCTGGAAAACACTGGTCATACTCCCTAAAGCCACAGATCTTCCTTTGTTCCGCTTCTGCAACCACGTTCATGCTCCATGCAGACCATTTTCATTTTGTCTGGAACTGGTGCCGGAGCCACAGCTAATGATTACCATTAATTTCCTCTATTCGCCCTTTGAGAGTGTCCTCTCCCTTACGTATAGGAATTTAAGTTGTGAGCTTCCTATGATTTCTCGTTTTTGAGATACTTTACACACGTAGTAGCGCGCGCAACGATACCCGTACACGCATAACCTATTATTCTTGTACCAATTATAACAATAGTAAAATGTCATTAAATTTACTTCATTTATAATTTAAGACATCAATCAATTAAAACTTCCTTTTTGAAAACAGCAGGAGAATATTTAATATAAAGTAGATCAACATTAAATTCAGCAAATTTGTTCATTATTCGAATAGGATGAAAGCAGAATTGAATATAATTGTGTAATGTCAATTAGAATTAAATGTATTATTGAGGAAGCAAGCCAAAGCCCAAGCCAGTGTCTGTGCCTTGGTTCTTATAGGAGTAAGAACGATGGCAGAAGAAGGCGGTATAGCAGGAGGCGCGGGTCGAAGTATAGCAAGAGCCGCCGGAGGCTCGGATAGTCCAATATAAGTCAAATCCGTATAAGCGGGGAGATATAAAGCCGCCTTAGTGAGTAGAGGAGTATAATGAAAGGACTCCGCCCTTCCTGCCCTCCTCCCCACCTATATACACACCCATAGTGTATATATATGTATGATATATTGCGCTACTGTTACTATATCCAACGCTGTGCACGCACACATACACATAGTAAGATCTTGTTTACCGCCCCAATCCAAATCCAATTTAGGATACAAATCCTACCAATAAAAGTTTCCAAAGTTAATTCACTACACAAAACCATTATACATTCTGGTGTGTCTCGGACCAACAGAGAGTAAGTGAGACGTCGACACATCTCACCACCAGTACGGCGCACCTAATCAACCTTTTACTAACATTTATCCCAATTCTACTCTTCTAAATATCTCTCTCTTTATCACTCACTCTCTGTGTCCCTCTATTCCCTTAATCTCTTATTGACTGAAACTACCCCGTTTGAAACACGTTTAGACTTATGTCATGTGCTTTGCCTTCTTTTCTTCTTTCACTTCCTCCCTTTCCCGCCAAAAACCCCCTGGATGTAAGGTAGGATGAGATTTTTTTCTTTCTTTTTATTTATTTAAATTTAAAATCCAACACCCAGTGGCAGGCACATTTCCCTCTCTCTCACCCCTCCCTCATGCTCGTTCTGTAGTATTGTCTAGCCCAGTGCGGAGCAGGGAACGATTTTAATTTCCTGCTGGCTGGAGAAAATTGGATTATTGAGGTGACTTGTTTACAGGAGCTTTTTTCTTCTCGTTCTGACAGCGGCAGAAGGATGAGATTGAGAAGATGTTGGCCTATTCTGGGTAGCTATTATGAAAAAAATTGATTCCGATTGATTAGCTATAAATTTAGCTTTCTTCATCCTGTAGCTTGTTTATTAAAAACAATCAATCTATCAATTTCATCTTTCCACTTTTATTAGAAACACTAATGAACTATTTACTATTAATTCTTAAATTATAAAACAATGGGTGTCTACCAATCCCCTGACCGCCCAACAACCTCCAAACTCAGCTCCTTTCCAAGCTTCCACTCACCTGTTCCAAATATTAAATCAATAATAGTCATTTAAAAAAAAAAAAAAATCTGTATGAAATACTCCTACGACTTTCTCTTACCCCAATTAATGCAATTTAATGTAAATACTTTACTCACCTGTTGAATATTACAATTTTTTCTGCACTCACATTTATTGGTTCTTAACTGATAAATATAAATATAAAACAAAATATGGAAAGGTGTAAATACTGAGAATGTTTTTTGAATTCAAGTCAAATATTCCCTCTCTTTCTGTAATCTGCTCCGCTTTCTATAATCTCAAAACTGCTTATTACCTAGGGTAATAAGATAATGGCTGCTTTTATTTTGTCATTTGTGTAATTCACTCATTACTTTTGATTTAATAATTCTCACATTAATACATGATTGCAGAAAAAGAAAACTTCTCTTGTAAAAATTAGCAAAAAAAATGTGTTTTGATTTGAGTGGGGGTTTTCGGGTGTTTGTCAGTTAGGTTTAAATTTAAACTGTACACATGCTTTGTTGGTTTTGACTGAGAGCGCTCGACATAAATCCGCTCAGGTATACAAGTATAACCTACCCTCACCACCCTTTTTTTTATAGCCAACCCAACTAAACCTTGTAAACGTTGGGATTTTATAGAAAGTATGGATTAAGTTTTATTAATTGGAACAAGAGAAAGTTGTGTGAGTGTTTCATACCAAATTCTTTTTAAGCTAATATTTGCTTTCTAGTACCTTCCAGTGGAAGCACGTATTCCTTCTTGTTATCTGATTTTTCTATTCTATTGATTGTTCTTTTGATTTAATTCTTTCTAAAAATTGTAGAGTAAATATATATTTTATTTATATAAAAAAAAAGAAGAAAAATATGGCACATCACTTTTAAATGACAGGCGCGCGTAATCACATTGTGTGGTCTTCGAAACGACCCGCTTTTTAATATAACATTTCTCTGCATTTGTTTTTTGAAATTTTTATTTATAGTTTTTCTTCTACTCTTCTTCTTTACAACAACCTTGGGGCAAAACGATGCGGACAGATATGAAAGTAAAAAAGGTGGCTCACCGACGGTGACTCTTGGTTGGTGATATTCACTTTAAAAAAGTTTTTACAAAGAGCCGGCGTCTTCTCCTCTACATTGTTCCACGGGCAATACTTAATGGTGATGACCCATTAATAGCTTTTTAGATGTTCTTGTCGGTCTTTAGATGTACCCGTCTTTGTTTCCTAGTGCCCCGCTCATAAAGCAGACATGGTCCAGCTCTTTGGATGATATAAAAATTAAATTAAAAACAAAACAAAAAAAGAAGCTTTTTGTAAAGATTTATCTTTCAGCGCAAATTTATGGTCCCTTGAGTAATTGTCAGCGTTTCTTAGCGTAATGAGTTTTCTGTCGTCGTTGTTTTGGTTATTTTACGCTAACAATATTCTGAGAATTATAAAGTTTTGTATATACATATATGTTTTCCCAGTAGAGGAAAGATGGCTGGGCCAACATTTTTTTTTTCAAGGAACCCAGGCTTCACCTCTCAGTTAGGTATATCCAACACTCAAACATGCAACTATGATCTGCATAGATAGTTTCATGGTGCATTGATTTAGCTACAGGAAAAACTTTAGCAATACTAGCGACTAACGTATACATACTTCATAGCCGATTACTTTCGCTGACAACACTGCCAGCAAGGGAAGTGAACAAACACTGCCAGCACGGAAGTGACAAAACTTTAGCAATATCTAGCTACTATAACATACTTCATAGCCGATTACTTTCGATGAACAAACACTGCCAGCAAGGAAGTGACAAAACTTTAGCAATATCTAGCTACTATAACATACTTCATAGCCGATTACTTTCGATGAACAAACACTGCCAGCAAGGAAGTGACAAAACTTTAGCAATATCTAGCTACTATAACATACTTCAGAGCCGATTACTTTCGATGAACAAACACTGCCAGCAAGGAAGTGACAAAACTTTAGCAATATCTAGCTACTATAACATACTTCATAGCCGATTACTTTCGATGAACAAACACTGCCAGCAAGGAAGTGACAAAAAATCTAAACAAAATTATTTTAGATAGTTCTGCAAAATTTGTTGCGTTAAATTTCAAATATGTACTTGGTTCTATGTTACTGGCGCTCTCTTCTGATCTACAATGTAATCACTTCTACTAAGTGCCAGGATAGATACTTGTTCCCCCACCAATCCTAGTTAAGACAAATAGTAAAATTTGAAGATTAAAAGAAATTTGCTAGTATTATAAATAATTGTGTAATAAAGTAGCAGCCGTGTGAGTGTTTCACACGAATTTTTGTTTTCTTTTTTGTTTCATTCCTCACTTTATTTATTATGCGAAGATCGTATGGTTGATGAATTGTTTTGATTATCAAGTTTTATAATCAGTTTTATGTTTTTAATCTATTGGCTATTCATTTATAAAATACATGTACGTATATATATATTTAGCAGCCTTTTGGTATGCGACTAGATAGATACTTTCAAGTATTTCTGTTACTTCGTATATTTCTTATAATGTGCACAGGATGTACTTTTGTGTGTGTGTGTGTGTGTGTGTGTGTGTGTGTGTGTGTGTGAGTCAACGTATTTTGTGCGTAGGTGGACAAAGTGCGTAAAGGGGAAGCTGTGAAGAACAACGAGAGATTCAATCCCACTGTTTCACTCTTCTACTCTGCTCCTAGTCTGTTTAGTGTCATATGTACAGTAAGAACGCACTTGTGTTTATGTCTGTGTGCAGTAGTATTAGTAAGTAGTAGTGTATATATGTTGCATGTGCATGTATGCATGTAAGTAACATGAACAATCTTAACAATTCACACACAATGGCTACTACCTACCTACCTACCTAGCAGCTCCTCAACTCTTTCTTCCTTTTCTACATGTGTGCTATGTACTTCTTCTTCTGCTTCTGTAGAACTTGCTCATAGATGTGGCTTAGTAGTAAGTAGCCACTCTTTTCTCCACACTGCACTGCCTCCACACATCTTCCCCTTCTTGCTTCGGCCAACAAAACCAAACCACTGTCGTGATCTTTATATAGGGAGGGCTTCCATGAAATAGCTAATTGTCTTCGTATCACTTCTTCATGCCTTTTTTTTTATTTTATTTTAAAAAATAATTAAAAAAAAAAAGCCGAAGCTACCTCACAGCCTCGTTCTGAACCAACCGTACATTGCAGAATCTGAACTTTACTGGCTGCCAGTGGCCAAACCAAGTCACTATTTAGCCTTTTATATACAATACTTTACAAAGTGCTTCTTTTCCTAGTTAGCTATAGTGCTTAGATTAGACTTTATTTATTTCAACTTGAACTTTATAAACTTTCTACTTTATGTCAATTTATAGGGTATAGTATTCTCTATTGAAAGACTAACTTTTCTCTTTACATGTGCCCCCCTCTTGTAACATTTAGTAATTACTATGCATTACAAGTAATGTAAAACGTTTATAACACTGTTGCCCATACACTTGCAGGGTATGGTGCTCAAGCATGGGGTTATGAGGAATTTTGATAGTTATTTTTTTAATAAAACTGTTTTCCCTTCCTGGGTGCACCCCCAACTATACGCTCCATATTGAGACGCTTTAGATCCTGTATACCTCCTTCCTTGCTCGGCGCTACAGTCCTGAAAGGACCAGGTCTTCCTCCATCAAGTCTCTCCATTGAGCTCAATAAAGGGCCTTTGCTCTCCATGTTTGCACAATCATATTCCTTAAGTCTTCCTCGACGTCATCAAGACAACTCAGTATTCGCCTTCCTTTTCTCCTGACGCCTTCGAACCTTCCGTATAACAGACATTTAGGGATTCGGTTCTCCTCCATCCTTTGCACATTTACCAACTTAGTCTTCCTTTCTTGTTATATGAAACAATATCTGCCTCTCCATACAGAGTTCGCAGCTCTATGTTGCTGCGGATTCTCTATCTTCCTCCCTCGTTTACTAAATCATAATTTTCCTCAATATTTTCCTTTCCCATACTCTCAAGGTTATCTTGCTCTGTTGAGTCAAAACCCGGGATTTGCTCCCATATAACACTAACGGTCTTATCAAAGTCTTATATCTGAGAAGCTTCGCTTTTCTAGAAAGGGTTCTCTGAAACACCAGATTTTCTTAATGCGAGCAGGCACCTATTCTCGCTATTCTCGCTTTTATATCCACAGACGTTTTGTTCCTTTCTGTGAAAAAAGACCCTAAATATTTCAACGCTACGAACGACATGAATTCGCGTTCCCCAAGGCGAACATTTCAGGGTCTTCTTAATTGCTGCCGCGAGCTTCTCATGTATCTTGTCTTTTCAACACTTATCCTGAGACCAGCTTTGCTGCTGCTTCTTGAAATTCTTGAAGCGCTCCTGCGAGAGCAGAAGTATGCGCGCCGACATCGACAGCGTAGGCCACATGTTGAGTCATATCCTATATACACTGAAATTAAATATAAACTTTTGCCTCAATGTATTTGACCACTCAGATCATCGCCTGCCTAAGATAGTAGCTCTGGAAACGGCTATTCTTTCTCTTCTTTCGGCTATCCATTCTTTTAATTTATTTCATATGAATATGATCCAAAGTTATATAATTTTGAGCATTGTGAAATTTTTTACATTTCTTGGAGAATGTTTGAAATCTTAGTATTAGCTTGTATGAACAAAATAACAAAAATAAAACAAATCGAAAAAACATGAACTCGATATTTTATTTAGGTGGATCAGGAAATATGTGTCACGAACGTTTCGGACAAAATCCGTTCAAACCGGAAGTGCAATTTTTTAGGTAGTTTTTTTTTTCAATTTTTCGCAATTTACTCGATAACGGTGACAACAATTTATTTTTTAAACTTGGTACCCACATCCATGTACACATATATTATATTATATATTTTATTGCCAGAAAAAAGCTACATCCTTATTGGCAAGGTCAAGTTACAATGTAATTTTAGTTTTCAAAATTGTGAAGATAAAAACGTAATTTTGAAATATTCCTGTATGGAAGATTCTTCTCGATCGTTCTTAATATAATGGTGAGGTACGGTCTTACCGAATAATCACAATCCTCATCCATCATATTCCTGTATCTCATGCAGCCAGTGAGCTGATAATAGTTTTTTAACATTGTCTGTTAATAAGAAACCGATAGTTTTTTCAGTCACAAAATAATTTCCTAATTTAATAGAAATATCTGCTATTTTGTCCTGGTTTATACTTAGCTTATTAGCAGAACAATATCAATTATAGATTTTATGCAGTTATTAACAGTGTATTAATCTGAATTTCTAACTTGTACCGCAAGATCATCGGCATACAAATATGGCCTAATTATATCATCGTTGACAAACATTGCCGTAAGATCATTAATATAAACCAAGAATAATAAAGGTTCCTTAATAGAGCCTTGGGGCACACCATACTTGAGCTGCAGTAGAGAAGTGTACTTACTCTTTATAAACATTTACAACACATGGATTCCATATTAAATTTATGTACAAAGAACCGCTCAATATTTCATTGTTGTGTTGGATTCGCAGAGCTGGAAAGTATAGAGCAATATCAGTTTATACACTGTTTTTGTACAGTATCAGAGTACTGATTTTGATCTGTGCAAGTCTGTGTTATCACACTATTTTATCAAGATATGCTGATGATGTACGAACGCCCAAAACCGATCGAGGACCACAAAATGAAGCAGGCAATCACAGAAAATAACTCTGATACCATAGTATCAAAATACTTAGTAAAACTTAGTAGAATACTAAGTATTAAGAAAATCGGTTATTCAGGAGAGCAACTTCTAAGGAAGGTGTTTTATTTTTCAGTTTTTCGCGATTTTCTTGAAGATAGTTTGTTGATTATTATAGAAGATTACTTTAGATTCCAAGTTTGTTGTACTATTACGCAGAGTATATAAATTTGCGTTTGCCCGGAGAACTGAGACTACATTAGGCCACATTCTGGTAACTCCCATGTCCTATATTTTATTTATTTATTTATTTTGTATCGTAGTATACTACTTTAGATTCCAAGTATTATTTAGGATCGCTGAAAGTGCTGTCTTCTAGACAATAATTTAATCATATCCTATATGGCTATGTATAGGGAACCAACATGTGTCGCCTATCTTACATTATATTATTGTTCGGCCAACTTAATATGCCAACTCAAAGTTTAAAGAAAATTTGTTAGATATTCTATTATAATAAAAGCTGTTTTTAGCAGCGGTAAGTGAAAGTCGTGTGAGTGTTTCACACCAGATTTATTTTGTTTACTAATTAAAAAACTAAAAAAATTGTTTAATTAAAAATAATTAAAAAGAAAAGATAATAAAACTAAATTGCATAGATGCCAATTTTTTTTCACCACTGATATGTTTTGCAACCATTATGTCATAAACATGATGGAAGGGTCGAGGTGCCTTTTCTTCAGCAAGAGATTGCAAGAAGTGTAATTAAAATAACTACCACAGCGCTACAGTAGAAATAATTAAAAGCTGATTTCTTTTCTTTCCTTTTCTTATTTATTTATTTATATATGAATCTTTGTTCTTTCTTTAGCTTCGTGTGTCTGTCTGTTTGATTTCTGCTTAATAGAGAATTTCAAGATGGCCGTCATGCAGAGCTGGACTATTGCTGCTACAACTTCTTCTTCTTCTATTTTTTCTTGATCTTACCTTTTTTTTTCTCCCTGTCTTTTTGCCCACTCTTTCTTTATTTATTTTTCTGTTTGGTGCAGTCACAATCCTTGTAGGAGGTGTCCACACTGCTCGGGCACACAAGACCCCCACCACAATCCTACCTCCCCTCTGTTCTAAGGCACAAATAACTACTATTTTACACTAACTTTTACAAAATGTCTATTTTTTTTTTTAAATGAAGTTACGTCTCTTCTAACATCATCAACTAGCAGACAATCACAACATTGTTGACATCATTAATGATTATGATGGCGCAAAAATTACTTTGTAAAGAATTGGTTTCTTCCACTATTCTGTATTTCTTTATTTTTTTTTGCACCCTGTACTACAAGAAAAGCGAAAGACTCTATAAATCTATCCATGTACTTTCTCAGAATATGGAATCTACGCTTCTCTCACTCTCTCTCTAGGTTCTGTTTTGGGGCCTCTTTTATTCTTTTATTCTATTTACACATGAATGATCTGCCTAGTGCAATAAAACATTGTAAACATATGCTTTATGCGGATGATTTACAATATATATCCACGTTTACCACTTGAATTGGAGTCTGGAATTGCCAGAGTAAAGTCTGATGTAAATTCTATCCTTAATTGGACAATGTCTAATTTTATTTCATTTAATATTTCTAAAACCAATGCAATGGTATTGGGAGTAATAGATATATAGGTGCAAATAATTTGGGCTTAATCCACAAAATTAATGTGAATAATGTAATTATATCTTATGTTGTGACTGCAAAATGTTTGGAATTGACAATTTATAATACCTTGTCTTGGAATAGCTATGTTAGCAATATTTGCAAATGTGTTAAAATTAAATTTACAAAGATCACTTAACCCCTGCATCCGGTTCATATTAAATATTAGAAAAGATGACCACATAACTACACATTAATGTAGTCAGTAGAAATTTATTTTATTTGTTTTCTCGCAGATCAGAAGCGTTATTGTATTTATTACAAGATGTTAATATCGGTGTTGCTGTTAAGGGACACAGGTCCAACAGAAAAATAAACTTATCTTTCTTTCTTTTGCTCTTCTCTTTCTTCCCCATAAAATATAAAATTAGCCATTACAAAATATAAAAGTAGATGGAAAATATAAAAACAGAACCACTGTTTTTTATCTTCCATTAATTTTATTATTACTTCCTCCTACTGCTAGTAAGAGGAAGTATAGCGATCGTGTCAAATTTTCGAAATAAACGGAAATACTAAGGTTCTTAAGATCATTCGCATCCGACACGAAAGTTTGCGGCTAAATTCTTCAGTCGGCAATGCGACTTCACTGACTGTTTTTTTTGTTTTTTTACAGTTTTTCAAGATCTTATCAAAAATCCAGCTCAAACGAATTTCAACTTTGTATATTGCACTTTACGAAAGTTGATCCGTCAACAGTGGGCATCAATGGAATTTAATAGGTAACTGAATGACTGTCTATCTTCAGTTTGCTAACTGCACAACAGCAAAACACCATTCTACATTCATCACGCCATCAACTATCATTATAACTCTCAGTTCGGGCACTTTACTCTATAAAATCTCTTATCTCCTTTCCTTACTCAGTAGAATAATTGAAATATAACTTGTAAGTTTATTGCAAGTTTCTGTGTTCTCATTTCATCATCAAATCCAGTTACTTATTACATTAGCTTGTGTAAACATACATAAATGACAGTTAAATGTTAACAAAAAGACGAAATCAATGTTGAAGTATTAATTTTCCATCGCTTGTATGAATTCGCGTTATTGGGATGAGCATTATAAGGAAGTTTACTGTACTATCTACACACATACATGTCTATAAATCTCTATTTAATATATTTAGAAACTGGCTGTAATATATTACATGTTTTATACTTTACAGCTATATTTTAAGTATGCCAGAAGATAATGAACCACAATAATAATAGATATGTACAATAATTGTTATGGAACTTATGAATAGTGTAAAGGTATGAATATTATAGTGTAAAGTGTGGAAACAATTGTCTGTAAAATATGATTGTTTGTCTGAAGTAAATACGCTCCTGTTAGGCAAATGGGAATAGGAAATGCAATTTTAATGCAAGGAAAAGGCGGTTAACGCTATATACCATGTCTATATAATGTTCTATCTCAAAGGATGTAAATTACATGAGAGTGACCAAAAAATGACAAGTACATGAGATGGAACAAAAATGTATTAGATTGTCATGAAATGTATAGTGGTGCTCTTTTAAATCATAATGGGAAATAGTGCATTGTTCTGGTGTCCAATATGCTTATCTAAAAGAGGTTGAGGATGGAGTACATTTCTTGGCAGTCTGTCCTATTTTACCATAATATAGAATTAAATATTTTAATGCGAAACAATGAACTAATAAACAATTATATTTTAATATCTTAACGGAAAAACTAGAAACTTTTATATAACTACGTGTAAAAGTGTGGCGATACAAAGATTTCCTAATAAAAGAATTCAATTAGTAAGATAAACTAAAGTAATATGTTTAAGAAAATAAATTATAACAGTAAATATATGGTTATTTTTATTATGTGTTAAGTTTTATCTGTACACGTCATGAACTGCTGGCTGACGGTAAATACAATAAATTGCCAGAATTAGCTTTTTTGTTTGTTAAGTATAAAGTATTTTATTTTATTTGTTATAGAAGTCGTCATTAAATTTTTGTAATATGTTTTTTTTTTCTTTGCATAAAATAAAGCCAGTGTCTATCTATCTAATCCGAATTTTCTCGAAAAAACTCCAACGATTTTATTTAAAAATTTGAAATGCAAACTGCATGGACTTTAGCCAACAGTTTTTACTGGAAATATTTTTTGGGAAAATCTGATTTAAGGAGGATTGTGGGAGTTAGGGGCTAAGACAAACTAAATATCAGAGATATTTTCCTGACAGTCTGCTTCTTTTCGTGTTTAAAACATTTACTTTTGATGGAAAAGTAATGTGAGCCAAGAAATGAAAGAAAGACGCCACTATTACCCAATATTGTTGCTGGATATTGTCACTAAATTTGGAGTTTAGTTAACAACAATTGTTTATATTATATAGTATAATGTTTGAGTGCATATAAGAAAGTGCTGGTTTGTATAGTATATAGTATACAGTACATAGGTGTAGTGTATTGAATATTTGATGAATTTTGTGTACTTCGTATTAGATAGAAACTGTTTGGTCAGTCTATAAACGTAGACAAAGAGCGACCTCCCGGCGGCCTTACCCCTCTAGTGATTGACAGAGAGAGACAAGACCATACCAATGTGGGCTGATGTCCTGAATATAGGCAAGTTTAGAGAACCCCGTGAGAGACTGGACTTCCCTGGGGCCCATAACAATAACACTACAAACTATAATATTCAACACTAATGTTCGCTTCTCTCTCTTCATACAACCACTCTCTCTCTACCTCTTTGTGTTCACATCACGAAAAAAATAGTACATTCACTGTTATCTATTTAGTTTTTGGAAATGGCCTCTTGTCGTTCACTATCAACCATTTTGGACAGGTGTAATCGTCTTCCATTTTAGCAATCTAACAGCAATTTATTAGAGTAGAATATTTTATTGATTTGCACTAAATTACATCATGGCAAAATGAGTTGGTATGTGCGTACACAATGGCTTACAAAGTAACACAAACAATTATAGAAATATAAATAAACTTTAACCTGCTTTACAATATAGAAAGAAAAATAACAAAACAAAAACACAATACTCTTGGTTTTTATTAATACCAATTAATCCACCTCCCCCAAATTCCCAAATCTTCCAAAAACCATCCGCTATCCATCCTATTATTCCTATCAATTACCCACCTTCATCTACTTTCCGTCCCAAATCCCCCAATGAGCACTGTAACTCAATGGGTACTGGCGAGAATAAGGACCTACAAAATAATCAAGAAATGACTGAACAATCAGCCAAGGCTGCAATAACTTTGCAACCTTATGAACCCTCTTCCCCACCGAGGAAGAAAGCAAAGGGAGGCAACTCAGGAAAGAAAAGGGAACCATTCCGTTTTTAAATTTAGAGGAAGATAATTGGGCCCGTTTTTATTTCTTGAAAAAGAAAGAAGGAAACATTTCAAACTGTTGTTCCTTCAAATTGAGCACTCTAATCAAGAATAATATTGGAAAGGCTAAAAGTGTAAAGAAGCTTGGTGACGGTACAAGCTGCATTGAAGCCGCATCCCCATGTCAAGCAACTGCAATGCTGGCGCTTAGTAAACTAGGAGAGACTGAATTAGTGACAGCCCCCCATAAGAGATTAAACTTCTCGCAGGAAGTGATTCTCTGTAGAGATTCTTGAATAGCACCCTCGACGATATTAAGGAAGGATTGGCATCAGAGGGAGTTATTGATGTCAGAAGAATTAAGAGGAAGCAAGGAGAATGTCTTGTAGATACCGCTTCCTTAGTACGAACATTTAACAAGCAAGCCAAAACCACCCTCAGTAATCGAAGCCGCTTTTTACAAGCTAAAGGTTCGTCTGTATGTCCCATCGCCTATGCGTTGCTTTAAGTGCCCGCAATTTGGACATACTTCTCAAAGATGTAAGGCAATGTATGAGGTAAAGTGGCCCATGAGGGAGAATGCATACCACCCATCGTATGTGTGAATTGTAGTGGTGGTCATAATGCAGAGTCAAGTGAATGTCCAATACTACAAAAGAAAAGGAAATACAGAAGATTAAAACACTTCAACAATTGTCTTACCCTGAGGCTAAGTTAATTGTGCAGAGCAAGTATTATGCTACGCCGGCGACATCATTTGCCAACAAGCTAAAAACCCCAATATTCACATTTGAAGCTGGCTTATCCCCGGCCTTAAAGGGAAAAATAAATAATAAGGTGGATAATAACCCACCACCCTCTATCATAGACCCCCACCGGGGCACCGTCAACCTCAAGGTTGTCAATAAAAAACCCCCCAAGTGATGGGGATCTTAAAAACACGGTAGGTTTAGACCTACCTAAAACTAATCCTTCTTCGGAGGAAGGCTGGGAAGTTATGCCTCCTCCATGCCACACTCAAAGAAGGAAAACTCAAAAGAAGCTACCTCAACCCATGACGTTTCAAGTTAGCAAAATCAAGAAGAGATTGGAGGCCCTAGAACCCCCAATTCCAATTATAATCTCCACCTCCTCACCAGCAATGGAAATTGTTTGGAACGGACTTAGATGCTCTGAATCAGAGGGAGGCGACATCTCAGATCAGCCCTCCACTCTCCGTAAAAGAGAGTGAACCAATGAAAAACATGGAAAGAATGCAACGGATTAACTTGCCTTTTTTTTATATATATATATTAATCCCTTATGTATTTACCAATTTATTTTCTTCAGTTCAGTGCTATCAATAACTACAGCTCTATTAGTAAACATTTTAATAAGGTAGAAGCAAACAAAGGAGAAACTGTAAAAATTCCTTTCCAATTTTTGCTGAAAGAAATCCTGCCAAGAGTGACCACTAAGAACCATTTTTATGTTTGAATCTATAAACCAATGGACTATGCGGGGTTATATCAATAATGTAGAAGGCATACGACGTATGATTGCGGAGTACCGCCCACTAGGCATGTGCCTCCAAGAAACTAAACTACGCCCATTCCTAGATACAATCTATACGGTATGGAGATACAACCCGCTCCTGGTGGAAGAGCGCACGGCGGTGTGGCCGTGTGCGTGAGAGAAAATTTGCGCTGCAGGCGTATCTCTTTACCAACAAATTTACAGGCTGTGGCTGTCCGTTTAGAGACACCGCTGCAGATCACCTTAACAAGTATTTACTTGCCGAATGCATCCTGGCGAAAGAGTGAGTTAGAGAATTTACTCTCGCAGGTACCTGCGCCGTTACTATTGATGGGAGACTTTAACTCCCACAATACTTGGTGGGGCTCTGCCAAAAGCGATGCTAGAGGAAAAATTCTTGAGGAAATCTTCGATAACTCCAACCTAACTCTCCTCAACAGCGGCGCAAGTACACATTTCGACGCACACTCGGGGACCTTTAGCTCAATTGACCTGAGTGTTGCGACACCAACCTTAGCCATTCGTATGAAATAGACAACTGCTGATGAATTGTTTTACAGTGACCACTACCCATAACAGTGAAGAGCTTCATCTCCAGATCCGAATATATGCTCCCAAAGAAATATGATATTAGGAGGGCAAACTGGTCCACCTTTTCTGGTAACGTGATAGAGAGTGGTAACGCTCTCACGTGATGGGAGATACCCCAATGTTTGCACAAGCGCTGATACAAGCCGCAGAGGGCACCATACCGAAGGTAGGCGGGAAAATTTCAAGAACTCCCGTCCCTTAGTGGAGCGCTGAATGTAAAATCGCCAACGCGGCGAAAAAGCGGGCTTTCAATAAACTCAAGAGGTACCCGACAGTAGAGAGTTTAATCAAGTAAGCCTACTATATCAAGTGGAGGTTCGCAATTCTGCGGAGATGCCATGAGTGGGGATTAAGAGGCAATCTATCAAAGTTCCTCCAGGGATTCATGAAATTAAGAAGGTTCCGAGTGCGCTTGGGGTCACTCTATCAAACCCCTACAATCTAGAAAATGGAACACCCCAGGGATCAGTACTAAGCGTAACTTTTTTCTTGGTGACAATAAATTGCCTAGCCGAAATCGTAGAAGAAACCTTACAAGCATCCTTATAGTTTATGACCTTGCCATCTATCTCTCAGGTGATAATCTGGATGAGGTTGGGGCAATTCTTCAACAAACTATAAACAGAGTGGCTGCAGAGGCTACTAAAAACGGATTTAACTTCTCGCGTAGAAAAACAGTGTCTTCATTTCTGTCGATTAAGACATGGACATAGTCCACCCAGCTTATTTTTGAATAACATACCGATACAATACAAAGAAAGCGTTTGCTTCTTGGGCCTCGTATTTGACTCCAAACTAAATTGGCAGCAGCATTTCGAATCTACATACATTAAAGCAAAAAGAGCGTTAGACATTCTAAAACTTTTAGGAAGCTATAAAATGCCTCACCCGTTCAAAATTAATAATAATTAATTACATTAATACAATAATAATTACAGTATTACAATAATAATTAATTAGATTACGGATCTCAAATTTATAGCTCGGCCCACAAATCACGACTTAAAGTAATAGATAAAGCATACAATGATGGTATCAGAATTATTACAGGCGCCTTTCGCAAAAGTCCCCTGCAGAGCCTATACGTTGAATCGGATTTACTGCCACCTCAACTCAGAAGAGAGCAATTAATCCTAACCTACTACGTTGGAATATGGGAGAAACCAACTAGTTCATTATTTTCAACAACATTTGAATTACCCTGAGGCGCTGGTGCTGACAGACTCCTTAAGCGCAGTAAAGGAGCTCCAGGATAAGTTTTCGAATGATTCTTTAATTAATCATATCTATGAGACATTACACCACTTGTCAACATGCGGGCAGAGAGTGATATTTGTGTGAGTGCCAGGTCATATAGGTGTATCTGGAAATAAAAAAGCCGATGATGCAGCCAAACTTGCTGCCTCTTCAAATGTAGAATATGCCATCCCGTCCGACCAACTGACCTCAAAACATTGATGACAACAGTTATTGCTACAAAATGGCAAACCCAATGGAATAGTCTAAACGAAAAATTAAAGGAGGTAAAATTGTGTGTGTTAATGAGGTCGGTTGAGAGTTTTCCTAGGCGCGGGTCAGCCATCCTTACAAGGCTCAGAATTGAGCATACGCGTTTGACACATGGATATCTTTTAGTGAATGAAAGGAGACCAACATTAGGGAAAGGTTGACGGTGGCTCACATATTAGAAGGGTGCCAGGCACTGCGTGCGCAAAGGCAAAGAGCAGGCCTGCCACACGACTTGCGCGAAATATTGAAAGATGGTTTCCCATATATCAGAGAAATATTTGCTTTCCTGAAGAATATTAATTTATATAATAAGATTTAGGTTAATTAGTTAGTTAGGTTCTATTTTAATGGGGAGAGGAATATTGAGTACCCTCCCCTAGTGTGAATGAAGTGTGTTTGTATTTATTGGCGAGGATGTATTTATCAGCAAAATGTTGGTACGAATGTTCTTAGGTTAGTATATAACGGGGGGTGCAAGGAAATTATATAAAAGTACTTCACCCCACCTTGTGTATAGAATGTATAGATTAGGATTAGGAATGCGCATTATTAGGTGAATTAGTAGAAGATCCTAAGTTGCAAATAGTCCCCTCTGAAGAGGAACTAGGTAGATCTCACAAAGAAGACGGGAATAAAGTTGATCGATCAAAATACTCGACCCAAAATTACAATGAACATAGTGACAGCATTACCCATTAACCCACCTTTTTTTTTACTGGTGGCCAATGGATGGCGCATGTCTCCCTTGACTCTCCTCCCCCCCGATGGCAAGCACGATGGTCAAGAGCGGAAAACAGAACGGGCACCGGAGCGGAAGGGGAACGGGACAGAACAACCTCTGCTTACCACGCTTTCACCGCCTTTGGATACAAAGACGCCGATTTGGATGCTGAGTGTAGTTGGGGTGAACGCCGTCTAGAGGAAATGTTTCTAATGGAAAATTTGAGGAGCGCTAATGACCTTAGTAGTTGATGCGCCCAAAAAAAATATATATATATATATCTGCAGTAAATATCATAAGTTTAAGGAAAAAGGGGGAATATTAAACTGTACTGAAAAATTTGTCCATCTAATAACACATTCAGCGCGGCAAAAGAGTTGTAATTAAAGGCAAAATAGATACCGACAAATGACAAATTAAGTATTTCTAACGACAATTTTGATAGTGCAAGCAAAATTACGCTCTCCGCACAGAAAAATGTATTTGCAATTTAATGTTATCAATATAATTATTAGTTTTATCAGCATTTTCTAACCCGTTTTTCGTATAATTACCCAGTAAATAATAATATAGCAATCAGGAGGGCTGGTCTTTATTGTTTCACTCTCTCGTTTTTTTCGGCGACCAAATTAAAAATACCCTAAAAATATGTGATTAAAAATCTAAAGTAAATTAAAGTCTAAACGTCGTTTTAATCAATGAAGATGATAATTTAGTAAATAATATTAATCGATTCATTGACCAGGTTAACAATATTTATTAAGGTATTATATTGTTAATAGAAATAATAAAAAAAGTATATTAGAATTTACTATTGTAATTACATAAATAAGAATTGACTCAGCGGGTGGAAAGAAAATAAATTCAATTTCGACCTACTCATCAAAAAATGGTTGCCATCATTGTGATACATATTTGTAATTGGTATTGTAAAAATCACTTAAGTTATTATCAGTTATATGAAAACAAAAATGTTATTAAAAAAATGTACTACAAAAGCAAGTAAAATGCATGTGATAAATATGTACATGATAACACAAGCACTGGACCATTTTCATTTCATAGTATCTATTTTGTCGGGCCGACATGTGATTTTTGTTGATTCTGATGACCGGATTCCTCCGATAGTCACTAGAGTACGGTTATTAAGTTTGCGTGAAAAAAAATTAAAAACAATCAATCAGTGTGTTGCGTGACAGAAGCTTAAATTTGTAGTTAACTCTCTATATGCAAACCGACAAACATATTCTGATGATGGATGCGAATCCTAATACCAGACAAAATAGAAACCATGCTAAGTCGGATAAAATCTCAGAATTTACTTATTACTTTATTTATAAAATTCACACAGAGCTGAAGTAAATTTGAAAAAATTTTCAATCAAATTTATGTTGCAAGATATACATTTTGTAATATATATATATTATGAATAAATTAATTAAATAGATTTTGATTGCTGTTTTGTTGCGTTTCAGCTTGACTACAAAAGTGAGTGAATTAGAAATGAGATGATGAGGAAACGGACTTTTAAAATTATTGGTGAGTGCATATTTTTATATTTATGGAAAACCTCTGTAAAACTTGTCTATGTCCAAAACCTTTAGAACAATACTGCTGGTTTTTGGATAACGTATACAGAATTTCAGAAACAAACAAACAAATAAAAATCATTAAAAATATACACAATAAACGTAAATAAGTGAACACATAAACATACAAAAAAAAAAAATAAATAAATAAAAAATTAATACAAAATTTAATTTAATGGTGGCCAAACGATATGGAGCGCTCATTATTAAATCAGCTGGTTTTTGCATTATAAGTGAAATTCGTTGTAAATTCATTTTAGGGGAAATTAAAGATTCATTTTTAGTTTGGTTTGGGTTTATAGATTCATTTGTAGCCTGTCATTCAAAAGTTGGTGCAGAGTTGTTTTTTTTTTTAAAAAAACCTTCTATTTCAAATTTATGTATAAATGTTTTTTAAGAATAATCAAATTCTTTCATTAAAATCAATATTATGCTGAAAATACCTTGGTTTACAATTGACAAGTCAACACAAGACTAACCGTAATCTCCACACATAACCCCAAATTACCGCTACCACACTCTCAGAAAGCTTTATCCCTTAATTATCAAACGACACTTAGACCTTTACTCACGTAAGCCTGAACCCCCTTATGGATTGGGGCTAATAATAATAGTAATAGTATTGTTTTAAAGTTCCCACTTTTTAACATACAGACCGTTCACTAAAAACATTTATTTCGTATCCAGTGGACCCCAAAACATGTGTAGTTCCAGTGATTACTTAATTTCGAAAATCTGGCTCGATCGTGATACGTGGTCGTGAGGAAGTAAAAAAAAAAAAAATGAAGGTGTTCTGGATAACTGAAACGTTACGCTTCCCTACAAGCTCATCTATGCAGTGCACTATACTGCGATCTGGTGGGCACTGAAGGAAGTAAAAATTTAGTAGAAATTCCGACTTTTAAGAAACAAAATCTGTCCCTCCGGAACTGTGAGAATTGTTAGAGAATGTGGTGTGAGTGTTGCGATTTTTTTTTAAACAGCTCCAGTGATTTCTTTAAACTTGGTATACTAACTATACACAGACACACACACACACACACACACACACACACATAAATACTGAACACTTATATATGAAACATTTTCATAGGAAATTTGATTTTTTGTGGGGTTTCTTTGGGGAATAGTAGCGTTTAGCTTTCCTCTAAAGTACCACTGCAGTACAATGTGCCATTAAATAATATTTATATAAATTAGAAGCAAGGTTGAATATCGGCCAACCATAAGTGCAACTTTACTGTATATTTATATCTCATACCTTTCACTTTTATTGGTAACATTTTACCGGAAAAATTGAGCACCCTACCGTCTCTGTTATTTATTTATATTAGGACAAATATATTACTTTATTAACAGGTGTTTGAGGAAGTCGTGTGTATGTTTCACACCAAATTTTTATTTGCAACTTATTTTAGAAAACGATTGATAAATACCTACTTATTTTGTCTCAGTTATAAAGTTTAAATATTGTGCAATATATATATAATATTGTTACTTTATACCGTCCAACTGAAACATCATAACGACCAGGTATATATTAATGTATCATACAATAGTTCATGTTTTGTCAATAGTTGGGTACAGAAGAAAAAGGAAAAAATCCTTTAGTTGTATAAATTCCTGGTTGTCACAGCAACATTTTTAGAGTTTCACCCCCTACTTTTGGTGCAGGGATTATCCTTTCTACTAACAAGTAACAGTCGGCAAAATTTTCTTTGTAACCTATACTCCGCATATAATATATATACGGTGAACGACAATACGGCGGTGACAATAGACACACTTCTTGTGGTGATCGGGTTGGCCACCACTCTCTCTCTCTCTCTCTTTTATTATTATTATTATTATATTTACCTGAATAGTATCTATATATGAAGGCGGGTGTCAAGTACCTTCCGAAAAAAGACGTTTCCTTTACAATAATGTGTTCTATTCTATAAATCTTGCTTTATCTCGCTTTCTTTTCTTCCTTTCTTCCTTACAATACACACTTTGCCAAAACCGACCACAATAATAAAAAAAAAGAGAAAATAGAACCTCTTGAAGTATTGAAAAAAAAGAAGAATTGTTTCTTAATGGGAACCGTATGTAACCGGGGTGACAATACTGTATGTGTACTGGAGTGTAGGGCTCAGTAACAACAGGTACTGCCGTATGAAGCTACTACTAGCCAGGGATTCTTCCGTTTTCATATGGAATTAAAGACAACCATTAGAGCATAAAGATTGCAACTACAAATATTGAACACATTAGTAACTGAGAAAAAAATTGTCCACTCTCAATAGATGAATTTAAGTAGAAATTTTTTCCACAGTTTTACCTGCTCTTCAAACTTGTTCATATTATTTAGAATTTTTCTATTATCCAAGATTATTATTACAAATCTTGCACCATTATATTGCGTAAAGTGATACTTAGAAATGAGGGACATTTTGTTTAGTACCTTCTTAGACATAAACATCTATTACAATAATATTAGACAATGCTGCAGACAATGCCTACTTTTTATTTTTATTTTACTTTCTCTTACTTCTGTTGTACGGAAATATGGCGATCGTTTCAAGTTTTAGAAATTGAATTTTCACATGGAAATGCATGTTCTGAGGTCACTTAAATACAAAAAAAAAAAAAATGTTTGTAGCGAATGGTCTGTATGTGTGAGTTTTAACAAAAGATCTAAAAAACAAAAAGTTGCAGGAAGCTCAAACTTGGAATTCTGTTTAGGTACTACCACCGTAACTGCACGAAGGTTAAGGGCAAAATCCATCGACCAACCGGATGTGCGACGTTACTGTTTGATGTTTCTCAATTATTCGCGATTTTCTCGAAAATGGTTCCAACGATTTTCTTGAAACGACACTATCTACTCAGATAAATATGTATCACTTTTATTTCAAATATTTTCCCGGGAAAAATTGATTTTGGAGATTTCTGGGGGGGGGGGGCAGTAACTTTATGCACCTGTATAATAGTAATGTACTGTGACATTATTCCACGTGAAATATGGCGGAAGATTGATTGATGGCGCTGTGGTAAAAAGGACAAGTATGAATCTATTGGTGTTAGAACGTGGATGGTTCTTGTTAAACAAAGAAATGTACAGGCAGATTATTATATAGTGTATGGCCATACATATTTATGTAAGTCCTAATTATAAAATACTTTACATATGATAAGTTATGAACGATTTTATGTATTTCGTTTTGAATAAAAGAATACCCGGGTATAGAAAGACCTTTTTGTCTCATGGCGGACTTGTCAGAACCTTGATTTTTATTATTAATTTTTTTACTGTATTTGTTTATTTGGTTAATAAATTGGTATTATGATATGTTTTAAAATTAATTTTGTCACAAAAATCAAACATTACAACTTGGCGCTCGAACAAAAGACCCATTTTATTGCTTATAATATCAGAACGTATTTATAGGTTATAACATAAAATCATAAATTATTCTTAAAAAGATTAAACAGTTTGTATGTATTTAAACTTTTCTATTTTTATAAGATAACAATCTTTATTTGTACTTGATTTTAATTGATAATAACATTAATTTAGTCAATCAAGAACAATTTTATTTTGCAATCAGTTGTGTTGTTCATTCAATTTTATAGATTTATTAAATCTTAAATTTTGTTAAGTAATGGTATAATTTTGTTTGTCAATTTTGGAATTTTGTTTTAACAATTATGGAAACCAGAACTAAATCAAAGAGTATCCCAAACTTGGATCGCCGACTAGGAAATGATGATTGCCCTCATTTTTCGATTTTGCATGCTATCGATAATATCGGATTAAGAATGAATGATCATTTTAACTCTATAGCAGATGAATTCGGTAAATTGAAACGATCAGTTAACAACCGATTGTCATATTTAGATCAAGTAACTGAACATCACTCCGAGACGATGAAAGAAATAAAAAATGTATTACAGAGTTGTAAGGTTGATAGTGGTAATGAGGAAAAGCCAACGGCCGGTGGGTTACCCTATTATCTTCCTACACATAACCCAAAACCCTTATCCCAAGACTTTAGCTATCAACAATATACTCAACCTATCCCACCTCAACACTCACATCCATCATGTACAATTTCTCAACCCTCGCACATTATGCCGCATCCAATCACAATAAGCTATGCCCAAAATAAGTATCCCTTTTATTTTAGAGATACTCAAAGATAAACCTTTAGAATTTTTACAAAATTTAGAAAATGCTTATGACATTTATGGAAAAAATATACCTTTAAGAATTTTTATTAGTGAACACCTTCGTGAGGAAGCACTTAATTGGTATAAAATTAGAGAAAAGGTTATAAGATCCTTTGATGATGTTATAATAGCTTTTAGGAATAAATTTTTTAATAACATGTATGACATACAAGTGATCCGAGAACTAGATACAGGTACAAAGGTTCAAATGAACAAACGCCTGAAGAGTATTTCGCTAATTTAGTGTCCAGAGCGTACGAATGCCAGCGTCCGCTAATGAAAGTTATTTATGTGAGTTACTTTCATCACATTTTGGCCAAACAGTACAAATGGCCTGTCATGTACAAAGGTCAAGTCAGTGGAATATTTTCTTGAGTTATTAACAAAAATTGGCGCTGAAAAAATTCGGCCAGAGTGCCAATATAAACATACAAATGCCTATAATAAAAAATATCAGGAGAGAAACCATAATTTTGAGCTATATCAAAATGATAAGCCTCGCCCTCTTATGGAGGATACTATAAATTCACATGATGTACAAAGAAGTGGGAACTGTCAAGGAGGTTCATTCCCGAATCTCAATCGTCAGAATTCACAAATTCCAAAAAACGCTAAGACGGGGACGTGAGGCTAATATTTCTTACTTGCGTTCCCATAAAAACACCTATAATGGACCACGATCACTTTTACCAAATTCTTCTAAAATTGTGACACATTGTCTCCGGCGAGTCAGAATAAATTCTGTGCATCGTCTTTTTGCAAAGAAACTCAAAATCCACCCCTTCGGCATCATAAAGGCCCATTAGTCCTCCTTCAGTCTTAATAACCACTTCCCTAAATAAAATTTGTCTCCCAACTTCTGGTCAAAGTTTAACTATTCAACCAAACTATTCAACTGTTCAAAGTTCTATTCAAAGAAAGAACGAAAGTTTTATAGTGACCTCCATTCCTCAACATTTTTCCCAAGTAAAAGATTCAATGGCCGAAATCCCCGACAATTCCAAAATGAAAAATTCCAACCCTTCTCCAAATCAAAAGTCCATATCCCCAAATAAACTTTGTCCTCCAATAGACGCCCCTGCTTCCGCTCGAAATTTAACTCTCCAACCCTCTTTAGAGAACGAGAATTTTATCCGCAGCAAAATAATTCCCGAATATTTTGCCCAAGTAGAAGAGTCCATGGTCGAAATCCCCGACAATTCCAGCATGAAAACTTCCAACACTTTTCCAAACCTAATGATCACTTCCCTAAATAAATCTTGCCCCTCAATACGCGCCCCAAGTTCTTCTCAAAATTTAACCTACCACCCCTCTATAGAATACGAGAATTCTATCCTAACCTCCAATTTTGTACATATTTCCCGAGTAGAAAAGTCTGAGTTCGGAATCTCCGATAATTCCAAGGTGAATATTCCCAACTTATCTCCAGATATAGGTACGATTCCTCAAAAGACCATCAATTTCTCAAATAAATCACGCCCCCCCAATAAGTGCTCCAAATTCTGCTCATATTTTAACTGATCTTAATTTTGTTGAGACATATTTCTTACTATTAAGAGATAAAATAAATAATAAATCCAATCTTTCACACCTCTTGCGTCCTAATATAATCAAATTTTTCAAAAAAAAAAAAAAAATCTATATATACCGTGTGTAACAGCAACCTCTGGCAATACTTCGGGATATGGTTTTTCACTTCATTTGGAACAAAAAATTTCTAATAAACCATGGTCCGATTCGTTCGCCTTCAAAAGTTATTCTTCATTTTGGAAAATTTTCAATTTTCCTACTTTTTCTCATAAAATTTTACATATCTCAAAAAGTTTTTTACATAAATCATATTCAATTACACCTTTGGAAAGAGCATTAAATTTCCTATAAGAAACAGAAGATTTATTTTAATTTAATTAATTATAAGGTTTTTCAGTAACTTTAAACTTAACCCTACAGCGCTTCGACTGTTAAAAACAACTTTTCAATAGTATTTCTTATAAATTTCTTTAAGGCTAGCGTATGGTCCGGTTACAGAAAAAATATCTACATTTCACCAGCTTTCCAACGATAATAATATCGTGGGGTTTCTTTCTTTTTTTGTTAAAGAAAATGCGAAATAAATGTAAAAAACAACAAAATTCAAATTGAGAACTGTTATAAAAATATCCTAAGATTAGCTAATTTTGCCTCTTTTTTTTTCTGATAAATCAAATAAAAAAAATAAACAAATAAATCTCATAAATCAAAGTTTATTAATGTTAAAATGATGGAGTTGAGAATGATAAAAGAAAATACAAAAAATATGATTTAATTAACGAAAAAAATCTTTTCCATCTGTAAGAGGGTTAAAAATTTAAAAACACACAAAAAAATTAAATAGAAACTTTTTACACAAAAGAAAAATTTAATTTAATTTAAAGAAAATGTTTATCCTCCACGTCGACAAAGTCTACTTTTTCGTGACACTGACGAAACAGCACTTAGAACTTCACCGAGGTTGTTTTTAATTTCTTCCGCAGCTTCATATATCCGGGGCTCCAGCTCTTCCCAAGCATACTCAGCTGCAGCTTCCGACGCGCTGCCGTTACAAAAACCATAAATAAAATCATATCTCGGTATTCTGTCAGAGAACTGTGGCATTTTGAATGTATGACCAGCTAAATCACGACTTAATGTTTCTGTTTATTAGAATTAGACGGATTTCTATCGTGAGATTACAATTCAAAAGTTCATTCCAGTATTATTAATTAATCTTAGGATATTTTTGTAACAGTTCTCAATTTGAATTTTGTGTTTTTTTTTATATTTATTTCGCATTTTCTTTAACAAAACAAGAAAGAAACCCCATGTTATTTATTATAGTTGGAAAGCTGGTGAAATGTAGATATTTTTTCTGTAACCGGACCATACGCTAGCCTTAAAGAAATTTATAAGAAAATACTATTGAAAAGTGGCTTTTAACTGTCGAAGCGCTGTAGGGTTGAGTTTAAAGTCACTGAAAAACCTTATAATTAATTAAATTGAAATAAAACTTCTGTTTCTTATAGGAAATTTAATGCTCTTTCCATAGGTGTAATTGAATATGATTTTTGTGAAAAACTTTTTGAGATATAATCAGTTTTATGAGAAAAAATAGGAAAATTGAAAATTTTCCAAATGAAGAATAACTTTTGAAGGCGAACGAATCGGACCATGGTTTACTAGAAATTTTTTGTTCCAAATGAAGTGAAAAACCATATCCCGAAGTATTGCTAGAGGTTGCTGTTATACTCTGTATATATAGTATGGGCAGGCAGGAAACATCAAGAAACTATCAATAATGCCCGTAAAATACATAACCAAAAAGAGGTTTAGTTCTGGTAAAATCGTTAAAAATAGATCCGAATGATAAAGAAATATCAAAATGGTGTCCATTATACATTGGCCCCTATGAAGTGGAACGTACTTATGGTGACACTACCTATCTATTGGTACACCCAGATGACCACACACCTAGAGGGAAATTCCATTGTGTTAGCCTGCGGCCGTATTATCAGTAATCTGAAATCAATATGAAGAAATAATCTAATACTACCAGGAGCATTCACAAGATATTCTTGGAAATCGAAGACCATTCATCAGTTAAGTCAGAAACTCCATCGAACCCGGTGTTCTGATTTCTGAAGCAAGGGGGTATTATCCGAAGATGTGACATTATTCCACGTGAAATATGGCGGAAGATTGATTGATGGCGCTGTGGTAAAAAGGAGAAGTATGAATCCATTGGTGTTAGTACGTGGAAGGTTCTTGTTAAACAAAGAAATGTACAGGCAGATTATTATATAGTGTATGGCCATACATATTTATGTAAGTCCTAATTATAAAATACTTTACACATGATAATTTATGAACGATTTTATGTATTTCCTTTTCAATAAAAGAATACCCGGGTATAGAAAGACCTTTTTGTCTCATGCCGGTCTTGTCAGAACCTTGATTTTTATTATTAATTTTTTTACTGTATTTGTTTATTTGGTTAATAAATTGGTATTATGATATGTTTTAAAATTAATTTGGTCACATAAATCAAACATTACAATTCTTTGGCGATATTAGATGAATTCCAAATTTTAAGAAAATCGGTCAACCGGAAATGTGGCTTTATAGAATATATTTTTAAGTTTTTGGAATATTGTGGAAAACGACTCTAACGATTTCCTTTATGCTATTAATGCTGACCATACAAATATATATATATATGCCCATCATTTTTATTTTAATAATTTTTTCGGGAAAATTGATTTTAAAAGGGTTTTGGAGTGTCTGTCAATTAGCTGTAAATTTGGAGTGTCTGTCAATTAGCTGTAAATTTGGAGTGTCTGTCAATTAGCTGTAAATTTGGAGTGTCTGTCAATTAGCTGTAAATTTGGAGTGTCTGTCAATTAGCTGTAAATTTGGAGGGTCTGTCAATTAGCTGTTGGGTTTTTTTGATAGAGGGCGCTGCACACAAGTCCATTCAAGTATATAAGTAAAACCCGTACCACATGGCCACCACAACTGGACATTGTAAACGTTGGAATTGTAAAGGAAATTTGTAAATTAAATTGTATCAATTGGAATAACAACTCAGCAGATATTTTTTTTATTAATAAATCTATACAGAACATCAACAAGTACATTCCAAAATTGGACGTTCATTATTTAAAACTCTAATTGCTATATATTATAATTGACTGAAATGAGTATTTAAATTATTTATTTATTTTTGTTAAGTTTGATGAAAAAGAAAATGTCTAAACTGGGAGAAAATCAAAAAATAATAAATGCACGTTTAAAAAAAATAAACCAAAAACATTAATTAATGGTTTACAATTAATCACTTTCAAATAAATAATTCAAACAATTTCTTACAAAAAGTAAATTAAATTGTTGAAAATGACATGCCCCATTTGGACATTATCCCGTGGTACCGGTGGAGGAGGGGGCCTGCCTATGACCCAGTACTTAATGGTGAATATGGTGATCGCATACAATACATTTCCAAACAAAATTAACTAATACAAACAAAATTTTAATGGGCCACAAAAAACAAAATTTTCACCACCAATCAAGAAAATATAAAATAATGAATAAAAAGACACAAACAATTTGTGTGTGTGTGTGTGTGTGTATGTGTGCGGCTTTTGTTGCTTTGGCTGTGATTTAAAATCATTTCATTTTATTTGTGTACGATTTGTGATGTTTGGCGTGAACGTGATGCGGTCGGCGTGGTCCATTATTTAAATCAATTGTTTCTCAACAAATTAGCTGCCATGACATAAATAATAAATAATAGTAAATGATAAATAAATAAATTAAAAAAACCATTAACTGAAATTTTAATAAGAGATTTATTTTTACTTCTTAATTATACTACAACATTGGTAATTATAAAACAACACTGATAAATATAAAATTTTTGGTAGAATAAATTTGATCTGATTGGCTATTCATTTACTTAAAAAGTAATTAACACTTGCCCCACCTCTTACTGATGTAAGAGGGTCTATTGAGTTCGTGTCAAATTTTCGAAATTGAGTTTTCACCGGATGTGGTCCTCTGAATGCAAAAAAAGGTTTTTAGCGAATGGTATGTCTGTGTGAGTTTTAGCAGAATATCTCTAAAACAAAAAGTCGCAGGAAGCTCAAAGTTGGTATTTTCTTGGATTTCCTGAGAGAGCGAAAACCTTAGCTTTCCTTCACTATAAAGCCAATTCATATAATGATTAGTTCTAGCTGCTCCGATGTAAAATTAAATTAAATTAATAGCATCATTGTTGGATTTCCAAAAATCTAACGAAAATGTAGTGATGCGATCTAAAGAACTGGTTTTTGAGTTGTTTGGAATTTCCTGGAAAATGCCACAACCAATTTCCTTTGCCACAGAATGCCAAATATCACATGGCTACCACCCTGAACTTATCTTTCTTTCTACTGTCTTTTCCTATCACTAAAGTTTTGAAATCAACGCCGGGCCAGTACGCTGATCTAGGACATTTCATATAGACCACTCATAACTTTAACAGCTGTACACTGTTTTTTCTAGTAGTGACGTAAAATTAATCTAAGACACATTCATGGTTTTCTAAAAAAAAACTCACTATTTGAAGTGACTATTTGAAGGGGTCATATATGTATAGAAATACTACCGAATCTAAATATTAATATTTTAATGGGATCGAATCATTATAGATTTGTAGGATCCGAAGAGCGGAGAGAAACACAAAAATGAATCAATCTAGTTATTTGCTACCTAGGCCAGACTAGGGTGGGAGATTATATATATATATATATAACAGCTGAGCTGGCCCTAGAAGAGGAGTTTTACAAGGGTTTACAACCAGTCAGCAACCTTCTCTCACTCAGCCAGTCTGTCTCTATATAATATGTATGTCTCTCGCTACCTAACTTCTATTGTAAAGTCCTCGCAGTATGTTTCTCTCATTACACAGTGTTCAGCTTATATTCTAGATTATTTCTATAAAACCATTTTCTCTCCTACTCAAATCCATTATAATATGATATCGTCTTTATAAACATCAAACTTATGTGGATGGTTTTAATTGTCTATTTTCCTTTACTCAGAAAAAAGGTCAATTTTTTTTTCTTTTTTTTTGTACACCCATTAGTTTTAAGTAAATTGCCCTACCCAAGGCTTTCCTGGCCCAAATGCCCAATTGTATTCTCCCTGGCTTCAGTTCAAATCGTTTAACGCAAATATTAATGTAATATTTTTTTTACGCAGTTTTTTTTAAATTGTCTAAAAGCATCATGGGCCACTATGGTCCATAGTTTGGAGACTCCAGCGTTAAACAGTGTATTTCAGATGTTTCGTTCAATTTATTTAATAGCAGTATCGCTGTTGAGTACCATAATAAAAATAATGAATAATATTTTGTCAATTATCAATAGTTTGAAAAACAGAAATAAATATGTAACTGACAATAATATCTATAATAAATCGTAATGATGTGATCTGTATTGAAAGCTTTACAATAAGATTGTAGAATATAAAATATAATATATGGTTAGTTAGAAATAATATCAAATACTTATAAAGAATGTAAACTAGATAATATATATGTATGTACGGCTATAGGTGAGTGTGTATATGTATGTATATTGATTGTTTAGGTGAGCTGTATACAGATATGTATACATATAATGGAGGAATAGTTGAGTGTGAAGTGG